>CAJHNH020002782.1:0-10000 GCA_905116865.2 Candidula unifasciata
ACACTTTCATTCACATCACTCTCTCTCACTGACTGCTGTCCAGTTACAACATTGCAAGTTATGTTGTCACACCGTTACATGTCATGCACTCATATATGTTCTTTACTTCTTCTTTACTTTTGGTTGGGTCGTTGTTAGCACCGCTGGCACATAATGAGTCTTTTCCCACTCCTGTATTTCTTTAATGGTACAACGTTTTGGCTTTTCTTTCCCTGCAATGATCAAGTCTGCGAGTGGTTCTCTACTTGCAAGTGCTTCTATTATCCCGCAAAGAAATGGAGATTCAACCTTCACTTTAGCTATTCTCACATCAACTGTTGTGCTTCCCGCTTCATATGTTATTTTCTGTCCTGTGTAATCTGTCTCCTCCAAAAAGGATTCTCTAACAATTGAAAATGATGTGCCAGATGTTCTTAACACTGAACCTGGTTTGCCGTTTATGATACCTTTACTGCTTTCCCTGTGTGTCTTAGTGTTACTTGCTTTCCCCAGTAAATAAGTTTGTATAACTTGACCATGTGATAAACTGTTCTTTTCAGAAGGCGCTTTTGGTAGGAAATCTTTGACTTCGCTGCATTCATTCACCACAACAGCTGTATCAGAAACTTTCTGGTAGAGAGGTTTATCTTCTCCAATTACCTTTGGTAACGTACATGCTGCTCCATGATCAGAGTTGCTTCCTGTCACCACATTACCTTTTTCCTGGGTTATGTTTACAGTACCTGGGCAGATAATCTGGATGTTACCAATTTTGATCTTATGTGGAGTCATATGCTTACTCTGTTGTAGCATACGATCACACAGCGTACAATCACTTTTAGGTTTTTCATTGACCTCTGATGCTGTCTTGCATGCAGCGTTAGTGGTCTTAGTTAACGCTACAGTTTCATTACCCGTTTCTTTGATGTATTTCAACCCTGGGCATTGTGCACGGCAGTGCCCTTTAAACTGACAAAGGAAACAGGTTTTAGCCCACTGTTTTGTGGCTGCTTTCGTTAACAACAAGCCATTTATTTTAGTTATGAGTCTCTCAGGAAACAATGGGTGTTTATCACATAACTCACTTTTTTTATGAAGCATGTCACAGTATTCGCAGATAGAATCACTCAAATTATTAGTCGGAATGTTAGTGTTCTTTGTATCATTCCGCATTCTTCTCATCCGTTTCTTCAAGTAAACATCATATAGCGGACTAGAATCGCATATCTGGAATGCTCCGTGGTCTCTCTTGCAGTACGGGCAAGTTACTATCTTTCCCCTGTCTATCTGAGGTTCCATTCTCCTCTTACATTGACCCTTTGGGCAATCAACAGAATCGCATACAGGGCACTCACGAGGGTACTGCAATGGTCTATTCTTGTTACCCTTTCTTGCCTTTCTTGGGATATACCCTGGATGACTAATATTCGCTGTCTTTTTGAATGTATGTTTGAACTCTGACTTTTCCTTTCTGCAATCTGTAGTTTGTGCAGGCTGATATTGATTCTTCCAGGAAGCCATTTGGAGAAATTACGAGTTCGTACTAATATGCAACAGTTTACCACAAGTCAGCAACTTTTCAAAAAACTGTCACAACAGAACAGTGACCTTTCTTTCGAAAACAAAATCAGAATTAAGTACACTCCACAAAAATAACTTGATTAACCGTAGCTGCCACGAACAAAAATACTAAACATTACAAGTGGCAAGCCCGGAAATCAGTGAAAACAATGAAAATAATATAGCAATTCAATACAATAATAGTAATATTTATGGAACAATTTGGACTGTTCGATACAGAAAAGGGATGGGTCACCGAAACTTAATCGTTACAATTTCCGAATGAGGGATGATGATGTGTGTGCACACAAAAAAATTAACACAAAAATGAACAGCACTAGTATCACTACGTGGAAAACACTTTCACACACGAAAACACCTCGAAGAAATTATTAATCTCTAAATCAGACGGTACACGCACGAACGATAACGTACTATTAGATAAACACTTATTGACAGGAAAGCACAACGATTGGACAATAACTATTTACAAACAAGACGCTACAAGCATATATCTTGACAATAGACCCGGCTGCAAAAGGAGTTGCAGACGAGACTAGAATCGCAATATAGCTGACACGTAATCTTATGTTAATCCTAGCAACACTAGACAACTAGGGACAACACGAGACTAGCCCTGCCAACCACCCACCAAAAATAACGTAAATGATGAATAGGACAGACGAGAAATGAGAAGGACAATGAACGGTGACAGGGGCTCAAATACAATTGCGTAGAACCCTCGAGGGCTGGAGAACAGACCACAACAATACACCAAAAGCAAAACAAACTTATCTTCTCTCCAGTCCTTGATTCTTGGCCTCCCACAGAAAGAATGATGAGGATGATGATGATGACCGAGAACGACAGGCCTCGGTTGATCGGTGTCGGCAGAAACCACACAACAGCACACAATCTTGACCTTCCTCACACTTTTTACTGTCCGTCAAACTATTTCTCCTCTACGTCACTAACTTGTCACGACGCAAACGCAGCCCTATCACATTTAGTCATTATTAATTACATTCCGTCGGAACAAATACGAAAACGAAAACAAACTATCACTTTATAGCGCTACGAGTGACCCAAGCCAACCCCGATGTCGCTATCAAAAATTAAGAGTAGGCCCGAACAACGATGCAATATTTAAGAGAATAAACTCAGCAACGCCATCACAAACTCACTCGATAGCAACATCAAAATTAAGGGATTAACTCAATCACGTTAGCCCTACAATAGTGAACGACAAAACTTAAAGAAAAATAAATCAGTCAGCTAAACATACAAAATAATCTATGTCTCCTATTTAGACAAATAAGTACAAGCACATTGGGTTCACAATTAACGCGGACAACTATTACTATCTAGCTACTACTATAGATTCAATTCCCAAGGACGAACGCCCCCATAATCTGTCACAAACCTCTGGTATGACCTTGCCGGTCCGTGGCTCGCTAACTAGGCCTATGACAGACAGACTAACCTACAACACACACTGAACCCGAACGCACACAGAGCACACACGACAATCTTTATTGGAAGTACAGGTAATACATAGACAGTTGACTTCCCGCCGTGTGGCCACCTATTGCCTGGACCCTCTGGCTGGACGGGCTTTACAATCGCCCCGTCCCCAGTACGTGCGACAGGCAATACTCTGGTGTACAAACCACAATCCGGCAGGATACGCTCTCTTCTATCGCCACGCTGACCCAATCAAACTGTCACAGTCTCTGTCCTAGTGCAGGGTCAGAGTGTCCAGGTTAGCCACTCTCTCACAGCACATATACATAAATACTCTACACAAGAACTATCCTATCCTAACACAAAACTGTACATAAACTATCCAGTCACTAACAGAAATATATCCTAACTTTAATACTATAACATAAACTATCCAGTCACTAAACGTCCTCTCTTCCTGACCGACGCACACCGAATGTTCCTTCTTCCTTCTACCTCGTGTCTCTTAACCCCGTTCACCAGCTCAGTCCCAGAAGCAGTCATCGTGTTATTAAAACACAGTTCAGGCTTTCTTGCTTTATCCTGAGCGCTGGTTTCGCCGTGCGATCACAGAACGGACTTGACCAGTGACGGCCCTGACCTCTGTGTCAACCCTGGGTGCACACCTTACGGTGTGGTACACTGACTGTACTTAATAGGGTTGTGACAATAAGGAATTTATTTCATCCAACAAGATGAAACTGGACAAATTTGTTTGTGCTGTTTGTACCTTGAGGATAAATATTTAGTAGTGCCATAAGTTCTGTTAAGAAAACTGCTTACATATCAATTTCATATGGACTGTGTTTGTTTAGTTAGTTAGTTAGTTAGTCTTTCCTCTTGTGTCGAGTGCGGCACATAGGGCAGAGGTCATGACTCTCCATGCACGGCGGTCCGTTGCAATCCGTTGTAGGTCTTGGATGTTTGAGTGGCCCATGAGCGAGCCTTCCCTGATGATAGTTCTACGTAGAGTTTCCCTTGGTCTTCCACGAAATCTTTTCCCCTGTGGTGTCCAAATGAGGGCTTGGTAAGGAAGTCTTGATTTATCCATTCTAAGGGCGTGGCCGACATAGTTCCAGCGGCGTTTTCGTATAAAATTAGACACATACTCTTGCCTGGATTCTTGCCTTATTTGTGTATTGGTTCGGAAATCTGACCATTTGAAATTTAGTATTCTTCTAAGGCATTTATTTTCAAAACTGTCTAATTTTGTGTCTAGAGTTTTCGTTGATTTCCAGCTCTCGCATCCATAGGTTAGTACTGGAATCACACAAGAATTGAAGATCTTGAGTTTTGTGTGTTTGCTAAGTGTCTTTGATTTCCAGATGTTAGACAGTTTATTGAAGGCACTAGATGCCAGTGCTATTCTAAATGATATTTCTGGTGCGGTATCTCCTGTAGATGACATCTTGCTCCCTAGATAAGTGAAACTGTTGACTTTTTCAAGGCTGTTGTTGTTCAGCGTGATATCAACTGAACTGTTGGTAAGGTCTAGAATTTTTGTTTTTGCGGTGTTAATTTGGAGTCACAAGAGCTGGCATCACAGACTGGTTCCCAGTAACATCAGGAGTAAGACAAGGTTGTGTATTATCACCTTTACTTTTCATAATATTTATGGACAATATTAATAAAATAGACATAACACCAACAGATGTCGATAAACAGGAGGACTTCAATGAGCTGCTCTTTGCCGACGATCAATGCATCTTTCACAGTGATAGTAAACAGCTGCAAGACCACATGAACTACTACACGACAGTTGCCTCAAGCATCATATGAAGATCAATACTGAAAAGACAGAAGTCATGAGCATACGTAGAGAGCAGCAGACCATCGACATAAAGATTCTAGATCACAGCCTAAAACAAGTGCAAGAATTTAAATACCTGGGAAGTATCTTTACATCCAATGGTAAAATAGACAGAGAGATCGAAGCAAGAATCCAACAAGCCAACAATGTCGCATACCAGCTTGCCCCAATTTTAAAACACCCGGCTGTCCCAGCTGAGATAAAAAGACAAATTATAAATACAATCTTTATACCGACATTAGGTTATCAATGTCAAACTTGGACATTAACAAAAGAACATGAGAGAAGACTAACCACCTGTGAAATGAGATGTTTGAGAATGGCTGCGAATAAAACCAGAAGAGATCGAGTGAGAAACGATGTGATTACAAGAACTATTGGAACCATACCCATCGTTAAATTTATTGAGAAGCAAAGAATGAAATGGTTTGGTCACCTAATGAGAATAGAACCAACGATGCCAGCATCAAGAGCATACAACATGAAAATCGAAACAACAAGAGGCAGGGGAAGACCAAGAAGAAGATGGATTGAAGGAGTCACGGACAACTTGAGGCTTCATAACATCACGGCATATGAAGCGACTGAGCGTGCCCTGGCTCGGTTGCCGATGATAGACTGCGACGCCTAGTGGCACAAGCAGATTTTGACAAAAGAAGAAGAGTTTGGAGTCCAATTTGTTCTGAGAAATTCTGGAGTCGATTGATTTTTTCTTGGGCGTCTGTGTGTTTGTTTACTAATTATTAAATAACAGTATAATTATATGCTGTATTAGTCTACTAATAATAATAATAACAATCAATCATTTATATTTATGATATATATGACATGTGTTTGTTTCACAGCAGTATTTTTATGCGCTAAATTTGATAAAGTACAAATGTCCCCCCCCCCCCCTGGGCTCCTCTGATGCAACAATACCATCTCAGAATCAAAGAGTTAGCACTGATATTTCTTTGCTTTTGCTGGAATAACTTTTAGTTTATATACAAACGTTATTAATGTTTATGTTCATGTTGGCTGTAGCAAAAGCATTTTGGTTTGCCTGTAATAGCCTTTATTGTTACATTTAAATAGCACACTTTTTTACCTTAAAAAAAAAATGTGTAAAAAATTATTGAAACTGTAGTTTAATTTGTGTATACATCTCCTAGATAAAAACTGTGGACGCAGAGGGATTCCATTCTTGCACAAGAACGGGAATCCCCGTTGACCTGTTTGGCCTATAAATAGAGAAGGCCGTGAATCAACCCTTGTTTTTTTTTTTTTCTTTAGGCTATTTATGAATTATAAGGCAATTTTCCGTTCAGTAATTTGCCATTGCCTCTCGATTGCTATGCACTGCTTGTGTTGAAACACTGCTGAAATCAAGACATAGCCGTCTGATGCTAAAGCGAACGTACTGGGATTCTAACCAGAAAGTTTCGAATTTCGAAACTCGTTCACAAAACCTAAGCTATAGACGCCGGTAAACGTAAAACGAGCTTTAAAAACACCAAGACTAACGTAAAAAATTGACAAGTTCAACGGGAAAAAAAAGTCAGTAAATCTAAGGTAAAAGAAATTGTAAAATTGACAAGATTAAGGTGAAACGAACCATAAAACTAAGTGTAACTCGAAACGATCTATAAAATCAACAAGTGGATTAGAGCATTGAATAACAATCAACGTTTATATATTCTCTCGGCATTTCCAAACTCATGATCTCAACTGTGCTATTACTTTGAGCAAAGATTATTACAAGAAATCAATCAAGTGCTTTCGGTGCCAGCTGAAGATTTACCTCGTTTTTACGCTTCCCATTCTTATCGCCAATCCTGTTCTGAACACACTTAGGAAATTATATATGGGCAGATGGTTCTCATGTTATTTCAATTATCCATTCATCTTTCATGGCGTTGAATGGTTTCCTTGCACTTATCCAATCGTCGTTTAGAGTCTCAGCCATATCCATGTGAAACAACCATGTCCTGAAATTCCATTTTTATGTTTTCCTCTCCACAATCTCTGGCAATTTCCATCTGATTGATTGGGATTTCGGCAATCTGCCTGCAGGCTAAAAATTTGTTATCTCGGGAAATTTGCTTCCGTCGTTATCGCGGCTGAAGAGTTGTTACACTTTTAACAGATGTAATGGGGATTAATTCTGCCCAGGATTATGGGTTAAATTTGTCGTCGCGGAAGGCCTAGCCAGCGTCTAAAAATTGCTATGATTTTGTAGAGCTTTTCCTTTTAAATATTTTATTTTATTTCTCCCTGTCCCACCCTCTTCCCGGTTACATTTCTTCATTTTTAACACTCAACTTTACGGTATCTTTTTTTTTCTTCCCCTGGTTCAGATTAGATATCGATTTCCCTCCATTTTGTTGTTGTCAAATTCACTTTCACTAGTTCCTTTCGCTTCTGTGTTCTGCTTGTGCTCCACTTGTAGAGTTTTTTTTTTTTTCTAAACAAGTTCCAGAGCCTGGGGATCAGTAACTTTGAACTTCCACGTCCACTTCAAACTGTTTTTAGTTTGCGGGATGGAGGTAGGGGTGGGATGCGCAACCCACTTATTTCTTTGAGCCTCCACCCCTGTTATTAGATAATACTGGATGTGAAGCTTTCTGTTTGATGTCGAACTTTCGACCCTCCTTTCAACGTTTACATGTTGTTAAAATGAAAAGTCTAATTACTGTCATGTTGCGGTAAAATGGTATGCTGGTGAAGTAAAACTTCGATTAACCGTCATCATCTGCGCCGGGGCTGTGACGGATATAAGAATAGACGGATAAAATAGATGTCTTAATACATATATAAAATAACTTGATTTCACTAAAGGCTTGCGACAAAAATGAAAATAACATCCTTCAGAATTGAATAATACATACATACACATTGTATTTTATTTTACAAAACCATCAACATAAACTTAAATATGTACGTAGTAATGTATATATACTAGGAGGAACCCTTGAGGCCGTTGAATATTATATATTTATAAGTAACAGAAAATGTATTGATCGGCATTCATAGAAAGAAATAGAAAGATAAAAAAAACACACTAGACAATATAGACATCGAAAGCTATACTTATCGTGCCGGGAATCGAACCTGTCTCATCCAGGCGGCGTGTGCACCTCGCTGTGGAAACAAATGCACTAAGAACCTGGTAAGCTAGGCACCCCCCCTCCCCCTTTACCAAAAAAAAAAAAAGTGTCTTATTGGCCATGTCTATCGTACGATTTGCAATCCACAACTATGGAATATGTTCAGAATTCATTTTAAACCACTGAAATGGCACAATAGGTTTTAGTTGACAATGTTCTTAGTGCAAAATTTTAGAGCGTCATATAAAAAACCATATCTCAGGAATAAGGGGGGGGGGGGGGTGGAACCCAGTAATGGTAGCATTGCCAGCAGCTCGGATAAAACTGGTTGACTCAATCGCTAGATCAGTTTAATATCAGGGAGGGAAGGGAAGGGGGCTGGAGAGACAAACATGCTGGGTGCACTAATTGTCCTCAGATGTAATAAAGTAATAATCTTCACTCGGCCAACTTCAATAGCACTGTCCTTTTAGCGACAGAGTTATCCAAACAATAACGGGTAGAATACGGTACAGCAAATCGATCAATATAATAATTATTCTGCGTCCTATACAGTTTTCCCCCCTCTCTCCGTCTCCGCTATTTCCCTGTGTCTTTCTTTCTATATGTCGCTCTCCCAGAGTCAATCTTTCCTCCTGTCTCTCGTTTCCCATGCCCCTCTTTCCACAGTGGCTCTATTTCTGTATATCTGTTCTTATCTGCCTATTTTTCTGTCTTTTCTCTGACGCGTAATGCCGGGATGCCGGGTTCGATCCCAGCTGCGGGCAATGCGCCTTGCGTTGGTTTCGACAGTGGTATCAAGAAAGCCGACCGTCCAGAGAGCAATGGCAAACTACTGGACGTAATTTGCTTAGAGAAACCACACAACAGCCAAGGGCTGTTAGGGTTGGTTCTGCAACGTCCTGTAAAGGATACGCAACAACCTTTTTTTTTTCTCTGACGGATTATAGGTATCTAGAACAGCCGAACGACAGGCGACATTCGCGCACAATATTTTTCCTCGCGTCTCTCCTTTCCTAAGTCTATCCGTTGCATATCACTCTTTCCTTTTGAATCTCTATTCCCTTCTCTGTCCCTGTGTCTCTCTTTCCCTCTCTCTCTCTGTCCATATGTCTCTCTTTCCCCATGTCTCTCTTATCCCTTTCTCCCTGTCCCTGTGTCTGTCTGTTCCCATATACTTCTTTCCCCATGTCGCTCTGTCCCTGTTTCACCGTTTCCATGTATCTCTCTTTCCCCTGACTCACTTTTCCAATGTCGCTTTCTCTACATGTCCATCTTAACCATGCCTCTCTTCCCCCTTGTCTCTCTGTTCCCACGTCTTCCCCCCCCCCCCCACATGCCTCTCTTTATACATAACTCTTTTACTACATTCTTATTTCCCCTGTCTCTTTCCCTCTATATCTTTCACCATGTCTATCTTTCCCTATATGTCTCCTTCTTTGTGTCTCATTTCCCGTGTTTCTTCTTTCAGGTTTCTCATTTCCCGTGTTGTTATTCCCTATGTCTAATTCCCCGTGTATCTTATTCATTGTCTCTCATTCCTCACATATCTCCTTTTCGGTATTTCATTCCCCCTGTTTCTCCTTGTCCGTGTCTCATTCCCCGCGTTTTTCTCCCCTGTGTCTCAAATCCTAGTTCTTCCCTGTGTCTCATTCCCCTGTGTATCTCCTTCCCTCTTTCTCACTTCCCGTGTATCGCCTTCCCTTTCCCTTACTTCCCGTGAATCTTCTTCCCCGTGTCTCATTCCCTGTGAATCTTCTTCCCAGTGTGTTATTCCCCGTGAATCTTCTTCCCTGTGTCTCATTCCCCGTGTACCGCCCCCGTCCAAGCTACCCCTTCTCCCCCTAACTCTCCTGGGACCTGCAGCATGGATGTGGTCGAAGCGACCTGCGACTGCTCTGTAATTAAGCGAATTGCCAACACAAGCAACACGTCGACTTTCAAGCACTCATAGAGCACAGCGTAACCAGAGGCTTTGTCAAGTACAGTGGTTCTCCAACTGGAGACAAAGGCATCGGAATTTAACAGTTTCGATCCCTCACCTCGATTCTTCAAAAAA
>CAJHNH020002782.1:15000-40000 GCA_905116865.2 Candidula unifasciata
GTATGCTTTGTTATTTATGGGTTTGCATTTTAAATTTACATTTATTTAATGAATTTTGATATATGAATATAATTGCTTGATATATAAAATACATGTGCAGTATGAAAAGTGAATGTTTGGACGGGCTGAATGTAGGACGGGCCTGTGTGTCCAATTTGTAACCCTTCAAAAAGAAAGTTTTGTTAGTTCGTTCGTTCTACTCTGTTTCACCGTTGGGATCTATAACTCATTGCACTAAATTTGATTTCAAAACGCCAGTTTGGGTATTTCAGCTTCCCCTGTTTTCCTCTGTTAGCTCCCCCACCCTACCCAACCCAGTGTATCAGTTTCACCAACACCCCCCCCCCCTCACCCAACCTACCCAACTCAGTGTATCAGCTTCACCACCCCCCCCTCCCCCCCAAACCCTACCCCACTCAGTGTATCCGTTTGACCACCCTCCCCACCCTACCCCACTCAGTGTATCATTTTGACCCGCTTCCTCCCCCTCTTTTAAGTCTCCCTGCATGTTGTTCCTGTTTCTTCCCTCCACGAGCTGCAGGAATTCCACAAAAACACTAAATAAAATATTACTGTTTTAGAATTTTACAGTAGTAATTAAGAACTCCGTCTCTACGCCGCATGTTCACAGAAAATGAAGACAGGAAACTGTTAACCTTGAATAATTCAGGTGTCATTATTATTTGGAATCTCAACGTAAGTATCCCTGTTACTTGTAAAAGATAGATGCAGCAGGGCATGTTAAGATGTTGCTGCAGAAGTCTGTATTTCTGCCACCTTACACAACTTCTTGGAGAGGTTTTGGATAGGTGCATGGGCGCTGTGCATAAGGCATAAGACTCTTTGAGCTATCCCCCCCCCCAATCTCGAAACGGATGGGGGGGGGGGGATGGCTGTGGTGGTCAAACTGTTCGCGTTCAGAAGGTCATTAGTTCGTGTTACAGCTGCCTCGTTCGGTTCCGAGTGCAATTTTAACAGACTCACGGGATCGTCGGCGAAGCTACGGTGTTTGTGCTTTGTGCGACGCTTTCGGCAAGCAGCAATTTCTTCTGAGGAGAGAGACTGAGCTATATGGGATAACACCCAGTGCAATTAAGTCGACCCTCTCTTTTAATCTCTAACACTCGGTGGGTGAAGTGGTCAGTACAACACTGACCTCTTTTACTTCGTTGTTCATGTCTGGTAGTGGTCAATTATTGTGGTCAGCACAACACTGACCTCTTTGACTTCATTGTTCATGTCTGATAGTGGTCAGTTATTGTGGTCAGTACAATACTGACCACCTTTACTTCGTTGTCCATGTCTGGTAGTGGTCAGTTATTGTGGTCAGTACAACACTGACCTCTTTGACTTCGTTGTTCATGTCTGGTAGTGGTCAATTATTGTGGTCAGTACAACACTGACCTCTTTGACTTCGTTATTCATGTCTGGTAGTGGTCAATTATTGTGGTCAGTACAACACTGACCTCTTTGACTTCATTGTTCATGTCTGATAGTGGTCAGTTATTGTGATCAGTACAACACTGACCTCTTTGACTTCATTGTTCATGTCTGGTAGTGGTCAGTTATTGTGGTCAATTATTGTGGTCAGTACAACACTGACCTCTTTCTTCATTGTTCATGTCTGGTAGTGGTCAATTATTGTGGTCAGTACAACACTGACCTCTTTTAATTCGTTGTTCATGTCTGGTATTGGTCAGTTATTGTGGTCAGTGGACTCATTTCTTACTGCCGACTCAATTTTTAAAACTATTTCAGTATATGGTGAACAATATGTTTATTGTCTCTATGTCACTTTTTTCTACTACTTTGCGTTCATCGACTGTTAAATGTAGCAAGTAAAAATTCTTTTTCTTACTTTCAATGACAAAGATATATTGCACAAGATTTTCTTAATTTTATAAAATGCAGTTTTTTCCTGTCCTATTCTGTTTCTCATCTCAGTTATGCATCTTCCATCTGATGTTATCCATGTGCTCAGATGCTTACATTTCCGTACTTGTCCCAAAATAACATCATCGAATTTTATTACACATTTATGAATAATTCGTTTTGTTTTTATACCACCATTACTTCAGCCTTCCCATTATTCAAACTGAGGCCCATTCTTCCTTTTTCTTACACCACAATGTCAATTATTTCCTATAGTTCTTTCTGACTTGTTGCTATCAAGACTGTGTCATCAGCATAACATAAATTGTTTATATTGTGCCCACCAACCACAATTCCGGGCATATTAATTAAAGATCTCATTATATATTCACTGTATATTAAAAACAAATCAGTCGAGAGTACACATCCTTGTCGTACGCCCCTCTTTATGCTTCGAAATGTACCTAAACAGTTGGTAATTCTCAAAGCTGCAGCTTTTTTTCATACAAACAAAAATATACACCACCGTTGAGATAAAGAGTTTATTTTCAAATTGCCATATTTGGTTGGTTAATTATTTTCAGACTAGCTATAATTGTTCTTCTGAGGTCGTGTGACTGCCAATTATCTCCGTGGATACCTAATGACGCCATCATGATCCCTGCCAGCAGACGTGTTCTCTGGTGTCAGTGTTGGTCTCTTTGTACTGCGTGTCAGTATTGGTCTCTTTGTACTGCGAGGTGGAAGTTGTTTTACAATGCAGCTGGATGGTAGTAGTTGACACACTTCATCATTGTAGCTGGATGGTAGTAGTTGACACACTTCAACATTGTAGCTGGTTGGTAGTGGTTGACACACTTTAACATTGTAGCTGGTTGGTAGTGGTTGACACACTTTAACATTGTAGCTGGTTAGTAGTGGTTGACTCACTTCAACATTTTAGCTGATTGGTAGTGGTTGACTCACTTCAACATTGTAGCTGATTGGTAGTGGTTGACTCACTTCAACATTGTAGCTGATTGGTAGTGGTTGACACACTTTAACATTGTAGCTGATTGGTAGTAGTTGACACACTTCAACATTGTAGCTGGTTGGTAGTGGTTGACACACTTCAACATTGTAGCTGATTAGTAGTAGTTGACACACTTTAACAATGTAGCTGGTTGGTAGTGATTGACATACTTCAACATTGTAGCTGGTATGTAGTGGTTGACACACTTTAAAATTGTAGCTGGTATGTAGTGGTTGACATACTTCAACATTGTAGCTGGTTGGTAGTGGTTGACATACTTTCACATTGTAGCTGATTGGTAGTAGTTGACACACTTCAACATTGTAGCTGATTGGTAGTAGTTGACACACTTCAACATTGTAGCTGGTTAGTAGTGGTTGACATACTTAAACATTGTAGCTGATTGGTAGTGGTTGACATACTTCAACATTGTAGCTGGTTGGTAGTGGTTGACATACTTTCACATTGTAGCTGATTGGTAGTAGTTGACACACTTCAACATTGTAGCTGATTGGTAGTGGTTGACACACTTCAACATTGTAGCTGGTTAGTAGTGGTTGACTCACTTCAACATTGTAGCTGGTTGGTAGTAGTTGACACACTTCAACATTGTAGCTGGTTGGTAGTGGTTGACACACTTTCACATTGTAGCTGGTTGGTAGTGGTTGACATACTTCAACATTGTAGCTTGTCGGTAGTGGTTGACATACTTCAACATTGTAGCTGGTTAGTAGTGGTTGACACACTTCAACAATGTAGCTGGTTGGTAGTGGTTGACACACTTCAACACTGTAACTGGTTGGTAGTGGTTGACACACTTCAACATTGTAGCTGGTTGGTAGTGGTTGACACACTTCAACAATGTAGCTGGATGGTAGTGGTTGACACACTTCAACATTGTAGCTGGTTGGTAGTGGTTGACACACTTCAACAATGTAGCTGGTTGGTAGTGGTTGACACACTTCAACATTGTAGCTGGTTAGTAGTGGTTGACACACTTCAACATTGTAACTGGTTGGTAGTGGTTGACACACTTCAACATTGTAGCTGGTTGGTAGTGGTTGACACACTTCAACATTGTAGCTGGTTGGTAGTGGTTGACACACTTCAACATTGTAGCTGGTTGGTAGTGGTTGACACACTTCAACAATGTAGCTGGTTGGTAGTGGTTGACACACTTCAACATTGTAGCTGGTCGGTAGTGGTTGACACACTTCAACATTGTAGCTGGTTAGTAGTGGTTGACACACTTCAACATTGTAGCTGATTGGTAGTAGTTGACACACTTCAACAATGTAGCTGGTTGGTAGTAGTTGACACACTTCAACAATGTAGCTGGTTGGTAGTGGTTGACACACTTCAACATTGTAGTTGGTCGGTAGTGGTTGACACACTTCAACAATGTAGCTGGTTGGTAGTGGTTGACACAACTCAACATTGTAGCTGGTTGGTAGTGGTTGACACACTTCAACATAGTAGCTGGTTGGTAGTGGTTGACACACTTCAACATTGTAGCTGGTTGGTAGTGGTTGACACACTTCAACATTGTAGCTGATTGGTAGTTGTTGACACACTTCAACATTGTAGCTGGTTGGTAGGGGTTGACACACTTTCACATTGTAGCTGACTGGTAGTAGTTGACACACTTCAACATTGTAGCTGGTATGTAGTGGTTGACACACTTCAACATTGTAGCTGGTATGTAGTGGTTGACACACTTCAACATTGTAGCTGGTATGTAGTGGTTGACACACTTCAACATTGTAGCTGGTTAGTAGTGGTTGACACACTTCAACATTGTAGCTGGTCGGTAGTGGTTGACACACTTCAACAATGTAGCTGGTTGGTAGTGGTTGACACACTTCAACATTGTAGCTGGTTGGTAGTGGTTGACACACTTCAACATAGTAGCTGGTTGGTAGTGGTTGACACACTTCAACATTGTAGCTGGTTGGTAGTGGTTGACACACTTCAACATTGTAGCTGATTGGTAGTAGTTGACACACTTCAACATTGTAGCTGGTTGGTAGGGGTTGACACACTTTCACATTGTAGCTGACTGGTAGTGGTTGACACACTTCAACATTGTAACTGATTGGTAGTGGTTGACACACTTCAACATTGTAGCTGGTCGGTAGTGGTTGACACACTTTCAAATTGTAGCTGATTGGTAGTAGTTGACACACTTCAACATTTTAGCTGGTTGGTAGTGGTTGACACACTTCAACATTGTAGCTGGTCGGTAGTGGTTGACACACTTCAACATTGTAGCTGGTCCGTAGTGGTTGACACACTTCAACATTGTAGCTGGTTAGTAGTAATTGACACACTTCAACATTGTAGCTGGTATGTAGTGGTTGACACACTTCAACATTGTAGCTGGTATGTAGTGGTTGACACACTTCAACATTGTAGCTGGTTGGTAGTGGTTGACACACTTCAACATTGTAGCTGGTATGTAGTGGTTGACAAACTTCAACATTGTAGCTGGTCGGTAGTGGTTGACACACTTCAACATTGTAGCTGGTATGTAGTGGTTGACACACTTCAACATTGTAGCTGGTATGTAGTGGTTGACACACTTCAACATTGTAGCTGGTATGTAGTGGTTGACACACTTCAACATTGTAGCTGGTATGTAGTGGTTGACACACTTCAACATTGTAGCTGGTATGTAGTGGTTGACACACTTCAACATTGTAGCTGGTATGTAGTGGTTGACACACTTCAACATTTTAGCTGGTTGGTAGTGGTTGACACACTTCAACATTGTAGCTGGTATGTAGTGGTTGACACACTTCAACATTGTAGCTGGTCCGTAGTGGTTGACACACTTCAACATTGTAGCTGGTTGGTAGTGGTTGACACACTTCAACATTGTAGCTGGTATGTAGTGGTTGACACACTTCAACATTGTAGCTGGTATGTAGTGGTTGACACACTTCAACATTGTAGCTGGTATGTAGTGGTTGACACACTTCAACATTGTAGCTGGTTGGTAGTGGTTGACACACTTCAACATTGTAGCTGGTCTGTAGTGGTTGACACACTTCAACATTGTAGCTGGTCCGTAGTGGTTGACACACTTCAACACTGTAGCTGGTTAGTAGTGGTTGACACACTTCAACATTGTAGCTGGTTGGTAGTGGTTGACACACTTCAACATTGTAGCTGGTATGTAGTGGTTGACACACTTCAACATTGTAGCTGGTATGTAGTGGTTGACACACTTCAACATTGTAGCTGGTTGGTAGTGGTTGACACACTTCAACATTGTAGCTGGTATGTAGTGGTTGACACACTTCAACATTGTAGCTGGTATGTAGTGGTTGACACACTTCAACATTGTAGCTGGTATGTAGTGGTTGACACACTTCAACATTTTAGCTGGTTGGTAGTGGTTGACACACTTCAACATTGTAGCTGGTATGTAGTGGTTGACACACTTCAACATTGTAGCTGGTATGTAGTGGTTGACACACTTCAACATTGTAGCTGGTATGTAGTGGTTGACACACTTCAACATTTTAGCTGGTTGGTAGTGGTTGACACACTTCAACATTGTAGCTGGTATGTAGTGGTTGGCACACTTCAACATTGTAGCTGGTATGTAGTGGTTGACACACTTCAACATTGTAGCTGGTTAGTAGTGGTTGACACACTTCAACATTGTAGCTGGTATGTAGTGGTTGACACACTTCAACATTGTAGCTGGTTGGTAGTGGTTGACACACGTCAACATTGTAGCTGGTTGGTAGTAGTTGACACACTTCAACATTGTAGCTGGTTGGTAGTGGTTGACACACTTCAACATTGTAGCTTGTTGGTAGTGGTTGACATACTTCAACATTGTAGCTGGTTGGTAGTGGTTGACACACTTCAACATTGTAGCTGGTTAGTAGTGGTTGACACACTTCAAATATGAACTGTTAGTTAGTTAGTTTTTTGGGTTATCATTATTGCACTCCGGATATGTCCATAAGTGCTAAGATTCGCTTCTCAGAATGAACCCCAACCTCTAATGGCTAATAGTACCAGTACTATGTTGATTAACAAGTCTTCTGGTGTGTCTGGTGTGCGTCTCGTTTTTTACTATGCCGATCTTGATTGCCAAGTCAGCCCTTCTGGCGAGTGATGTGGATTCACTGCTCCCAAAGTCCTCTATCCATCCCATTTCTCTGAGGGCTTTAATAATATCAGCATGATCCATAGGCTGACAGTCGGTAGTGATAGCGGATCCAACCAGCCAACCTGTCAGCTCTTACATTTCCATCGACGCCTAAGTATCCCGGAACAAAAATAAAGGTGACTCCATGCATAGTGGACTTTTGTAATGATTCAAGCCATTGTCTTCGCACTGAACCTGCCTGAACCCTCCGGATCATACTCATTGAATCATTGACTATACATACGCGGGTGTAGTTTTGTGTTTCGAGCCAGGCAAACGCTTGCGTCACTGCCATCACCTCCATCGTCATGCTGCTGGTTGTCATGGAGAAGACGCCGTTCGCTTCTTTGACTGTTCTGCCCGATGAGCCTGCTGTGAACGCCCATGCGATTCTTTTTTGGCGTATAACGGATCCGTCTGTGTAGATTAATGATTCTGCTTCGTCTGAATTTTCACTGATGAGAGCTTTGACCTACAAAGTGAGATGACAGTTCTGCAACAGTAACTACAAAATCAGCTGCCATTTCTACAACAGTAACAACAACGTGAGATGCCATTTCTTCAGCAGTAACTACAATGTAAGATGACATAACTACAACAGTAACAACAATGTGAGATGACATAACTACAACAGTAACAACAATGTGAGATGACATGTCTACAACAGTAACAACAATGTGAGATGACATTTCTACAAAAGTAACAACAATGTAAGATGACATTTCTTTAACAGTAACAACAATGTAAGATGACATTTCTACAACAGTAACTGCAATGTAAGATGACATTTCTACAACAGTAACAACAATGTAAGATGACATTTCTACAACAGTAACAACAATGTAAGATGACATTTCTTTAACAGTAACAACAATGTAAGATGACATTTCCACAACAGTAACTACAATGTAAGATGACATTTCTACAACAGTAACAACAATGTGAGATGACATTTCTTTAACAGTAACAACAATGTAAGATGATATTTCCACAACAGTAACAACAATGTAAGATGACATTTCTTTAACAGTAACAACAATGTAAGATGACATTTCTACAACAGTAACTACAATGTGAGATGACATTTCTACAACAGTAACAACAATGTAAGATGACATTTCTTTAACAGTAACAACAATGTAAGATGACATTTCCACAACAGTAACAACAATGTAAGATGACATTTCCACAACAGTAACAACAATGTAAGATGACATTTCCACAACAGTAACAACAATGTAAGATGACATTTCCACAACAGTAACAACAATGTAAGATGACATTTCCACAACAGTAACAACAATGTAAGATGACATTTCCACAACAGTAACAACAATGTAAGATGACATTTCTACAACAGTTACAACAATGTAAGATGATATTTCTACAACAGTAACAACAATGTAAGATGACATGTCTACAACAGTAACAACAATGTAAGATGACATTTCTACAACAGTAACAACAATGTAAGATGACATTTCCACAACAGTAACAACAATGTAAGATGACATGTCTACAACAGTAACAACAATGTAAGATGATATTTCTACAACAGTAACAACAATGTAAGATGACATTTCTTTAACAGTAACAACAATGTAAGATGACATTTCCACAACAGTAACAACAATGTAAGATGACATGTCTACAACAGTAACAACAATGTAAGATGATATTTCTACAACAGTAACAACAATGTAAGATGATATTTCTACAACAGTAACTACAATGTAAGATGATATTTCTACAACAGTAACATCAACGTGAGATGCCATTTCTTCAGCAGTAACTACAATGTAAGATGACATAACTACAACAGTAACAACAATGTGAGATGACATGTCTACAACAGTAACAACAATGTGAGATGACATTTCTACAAAAGTAACAACAATGTAAGATGACATTTCTTTAACAGTAACAACAATGTAAGATGACATTTCCACAACAGTAACAACAATGTGAGATGACATTTCCACAACAGTAACAACAATGTAAGATGATATTTCCACAACAGTAACAACAATGTAAGATGACATTTCTTTAACAGTAACAACAATGTAAGATGACATTTCCACAACAGTAACAACAATGTAAGATGACATTTCCACAACAGTAACAACAATGTAAGATGACATTTCTACAACAGTAACTACAATGTAAGATGATATTTCTACAACAGTAACTACAATGTAAGATGATATTTCTACAACAGTAACAACAATGTAAGATGATATTTCTACAACAGTAACATCAACGTGAGATGACATTTCTACAACAGTAACAACAATGTAAGATGACATTTCTTTAACAGTAACAACAATGTAAGATGACATTTCCACAACAGTAACAACAACGTGAGATGACATTTCTACAACAGTAACAACAATGTAAGATGACATTTCCACAACAGTAACAACAATGTAAGATGACATTTCCACAACAGTAACAACAATGTGAGATGACATTTCCACAACAGTAACAACAATGTAAGATGACATTTCTTTAACAGTAACAACAATGTAAGATGACATTTCCACAACAGTAACAACAACGTGAGATGACATTTCTACAACAGTAACAACAATGTAAGATGACATTTCTACAACAGTAACAACAATGTAAGATGACATTTCTACAACAGTAACAACAATGTAAGATGATATTTCTACAACAGTAACAACAATGTAAGATGACATGTCTACAACAGTAACAACAATGTAAGATGACATTTCTACAACAGTAACAACAATGTAAGATGACATTTCCACAACAGTAACTACAATGTAAGATGATATTTCTACAACAGTAACATCAACGTGAGATGACATTTCTACAACAGTAACAACAATGTAAGATGACATTTCCACAACAGTAACAACAATGTGAGATGACATTTCTTCAGCAGTAACTATAAAATGAGATGTCATTTCTACAACAGTAACTATAAAGTGAGATGAAATTTCTACAACAGTAACTACAAAGTGAGATGCTATTTCTACAAGAGTAACTACAAAATTAGATGACATTTCTACAACAGTAACTACAATGTGAGAGGACATTTCTACAACAGTAACTACAATGTGAGAGGACATTTCTACAACAGTAACTACAATGTGAAAGGACATTTCTACAACAGTAACTACAATGTGAGAGGACATTTCTACAACAGTAACTACAATGTGAGAGGACATTTCTACAACAGTAACTACAATGTGAGAGGACATTTCTACAACAGTAACTACAAAGTGAGATGGTATTTCTACAAGAGTAACTACAAAATCAGATGACATTTCTACAACAGTAACAACAATGTAAGATGTCATTTCTACAAAAGTAACTACAAAATAAGATGCCATTTCTACAAAAGTAACTACAAAGTTAGATGACATTTCTATAACAGTCGTTGTGCAATTACTTCCATTCACTAGACTTTGCTTGGGGAGTTACTTTAGTTTGAACAGGATGCTTGCCAAAAGCTGCACGGATTTTTTAAACTAAAGTACTACTTGAATTGACGTGTTGAAAATTAAAAACTAAACCGTAGGCTACTAGTTTTGCAATCTTCTCTTTCCTGCCTCAACTTCGATTGTCTTTCCAAACATATTTTTGCCACTTGCCACATGTCACCCAGAATATGCCGTCATTCGTGGACACTCAATGGCTTTTCAGACAGGATCCTCAAATTCAAATTCATCGTCTGCTGTTTATTTTGATTCAGCGACCAGCTAGCCCCACTTCCATCCCCAGTGCTCCACCATCGATCCACTGTCTTTAAGAGGAATCAACAATGTTTGTCGTTAAATGACACGACCATGTTTGCTCTACTATTTATGCTTCAAACGCGCTACTTACTTTCGAGGACAGAACGAGGGCTTTTGTGATCACTCGAGAGAGTGCCTATTCGAGTTCCCATTAAATGGTCTTTCTTTTTTAAAACTACAATCTCCAGCAGGGTTCTTACTTCAAAGCTTCGTCCTGGATAAGTTTTATTCTATGTCAATCTATTTAGCTAACTCTGTTACAATTACTTTCATAGCTAATTACAAATACGCCCATGAAGCCGCCAAACCATCCTATCTAAAAACCTTCACTTATGTATACTGGAGTATGTACATAGATAGACGAACTAACCAGATATATTTTTTTTAAAAGAAACAATATACATACATTTATACATACATACATAATACATAAATACGTACAAACATACAAAATAAATACATACGTGCCTACACACATACATGCCTACATACATACATACATACATACATACATACATACATACATACATACATACATACATACATACATACATACATACATACATACATACATACATACATACATACATACATACATACATACATACATACATACATACATACATACATACATACATACATACATACATACATACATACATACATACATACATACATACATACATACATACATACATACATACATACATACATACATACATACATACATACATACATACATACATACATACATACATACATACATACATACATACATACATACATACATACATACATACATACATACATACATACATACATACATACATACATACATACATACATACATACATACATACATACATACATACATACATACATACATACATACATACATACATACATACATACATACATACATACATACATACATACATACATACATACATACATACATACATACATACATACATACATACATACATACATACATACATACATACATACATACATACATACATACATACATACATACATACATACATACATACATACATACATACATACATACATACATACATACATACATACATACATACATACATACATACATACATACATACATACATACATACATACATACATACATACATACATACATACATACATACATACATACATACATACATACATACATACATACATACATACATACATACATACATACATACATACATACATACATACATACATACATACATACATACATACATACATACATACATACATACATACATACATACATACATACATACATACATACATACATACATACATACATACATACATACATACATACATACATACATACATACATACATACATACATACATACATACATACATACATACATACATACATACATACATACATACATACATACATACATACATACATACATACATACATACATACATACATACATACATACATACATACATACATACATACATACATACATACATACATACATACATACATACATACATACATACATACATACATACATACATACATACATACATACATACATACATACATACATACATACATACATACATACATACATACATACATACATACATACTACATACATACATACATACATACATACATACATACATACATACATACATACATACATACATACATACATACATACATACATACATACATACATACATACATACATACATACATACATACATACATACATACATACATACATACATACATACATACATACATACATACATACATACATACATACATACACACAAATATATATACACACACACACACACATAGACACCCATATGTGCGAAATCCACAGCACTGTGTCATGCGAAGCTCAGTAGCTGGGCGACGGATTTTCAGAGCGGATAGCACAAGGACCACTTGGTTATGGAGACCACCGAGTGAGGGAATAACACATAAGGTTGTTTACGTTGTTGACATCAGTGAATGTGAGGAAGATCAAGAAGACTTAGGAATATGGACCTTTGACTTGATCTATGGCTTGATCTATGACTTGATCTATGACTTGATCTATGACTTGATCTATGGCTTGATCTATGACTTGATCTATGACCTGATCTATGGCTTGATCTATGGCTTGATCTATGACTTGATCTATGACTTGATCTATGACTTGATCTATGGCTTGATCTATGACTTGATCTATGACTTGATCTATGACTTAATATATGACTTGATCTATGACTTGATCTATGACTTGACCTATGACTTGATCTATGGCTTGATCTATGACTTGATCTATGACTTGATCTATGACTTGATCAATGACTTGATCTATGACTTGATCTATGACTTGATCTATGACTTGATCTATGACTTGTTCATAGCATATATGGCTGTGTTTGTGTAATGGTTTTGGTTCTTCTGTTTGTTGGCGGTTTGACAAAGCTGATTTGGCTATTTGGTGGTTTGACAAAGCTGGGGTGGCTATTTGGTGGTTTGACAAAGCTGGGGTGGCTATTTGGTGGTTTGAGAATGATTTGCTTGGGCACATCTGAGATGTCTGCTAAACTCAATAAGTGCTAGCCTACTCTGGTGGGTATTGAGTTATCGCCGAAATGAGGGGACTTTGTGGCAAGTCTTTGAGGAGGTCGAGGGTGGGGGAATGGGGTGATCACACAGTCAACTTCCGAGTGGTTGCATTGTGGAGATAGCGATAAAATATTCGTGGATGTTTCTGGGTTAAAGGGAGAGACACGGGGAGCGATTTAAAAAAAAAAATTGAGAGACACATGATTTCTTACAACAGAGAGAAATAAGATTTCTTACAATAGAGAGAGATAAGATTTCTTTCATAAGATAAATATAGTATTTTTATAAAATATACAGATGTGCATTTTGTTTTCAAAGGATAATGCCAGATGTTTTTTTTTTAATGACAGAGATAAAGAAGGCTCCTTCTGATAGACAAGGTGGTAGAAAATATTCCTTCTGATTGACAGGGAGATATAGAATGTTCCTTCTGATTGACAGGGAGATATAGAATGTTATTTTTGATTGACAGGGAAATAGAGCATGTTCCTTCTGATAGACAAGGAGATAGAGAATGTTCCCACAGGTAGACGTGGATGTAGAGAAGGTTTCTTCTGATTATTAACTAGACAGAGAATGTTCCTTCTGACTGACAGGGAGATAGAGCATGTCCTTTTTGATTATCAGGGAGATAAAGCATGTTCCTTTTCATTATCAGGGAGATAGAGCATGTTCCTTTTCATTATCAGGGAGATAGAGCATTTTCCTTTTCATTATCAGGGAGACAGAGCATGTTCCTTTTGATTGACAGGGAGATAGAGCATGTCCTTTTTGATTATCAGGGAGATAAAGCATGTTCCTTTTCATTATCAGGGAGATAGAGCATGTTCCTTTTCATTATCAGGGAGATAGAGCATTTTCCTTTTCATTATCAGGGAGACAGAGCATGTTCCTTTTGATTGACAGGGAGATAGAGCATGTTCTTTTTGATTATCAGGGAGATAGAGCATGTTCCTTTTCATTATTAAGAGGATAGAGCGTGTTCCTTTTCATTATCAGGGAGATAGAGCATGTTCCTTTTCATTATCAGGGAGATAGAGCATGCTCCTTTTGATTGACAGGGAGATAGAGCATGTTCTTTTTGATTATCAGGGAGATAGAGCATGTTCCTTTTCATTATCAGGGAGATAGAGCATGTTGCTTTTGATTGACAGGGAGATAGAGCATGTTCTTTTTGATTCTCAGGGAGATAGAGCATGTTCCTTTTGATTGACAGGGAGATAGAGCATGTTCCTTTTGATTGACAGGAAGATAGAGCATGTTCCTTTTCATTATCAGGGAGATAGAGCATTTTCCTTTTCATTATCAGGGAGATAGAGCATGTTCCTTTTGATTGACAGGGAGATAGAGCATGTTCTTTTTGATTATCAGGGAGATAGAGCATGTTCCTTTTCATTATTAGGGAGATAGAGCGTGTTCCTTTTGATTGACAGGGAGATAGAGCATGTTCTTTTTGATTATCAGGGAGATAGAGCATGTTCCTTTTGATTGACAGGAAGATAGAGCATGTTCCTTTTCATTATCAGGGAGATAGAGCATTTTCCTTTTCATTATCAGGGAGATAGAGAATGTTCCTTCTGATTGACAGGGAGATATAGAATGTTATTTTTGATTGACAGGGAAATAGAGCATGTTCCTTCTGATAGACAAGGAGATAGAGAATGTTCCCACAGGTAGACGTGGATGTAGAGAAGGTTTCTTCTGATTATTAACTAGACAGAGAATGTTCCTTCTGACTGACAGGGAGATAGAGCATGTCCTTTTTGATTATCAGGGAGATAAAGCATGTTCCTTTTCATTATCAGGGAGATAGAGCATGTTCCTTTTCATTATCAGGGAGATAGAGCATTTTCCTTTTCATTATCAGGGAGACAGAGCATGTTCCTTTTGATTGACAGGGAGATAGAGCATGTCCTTTTTGATTATCAGGGAGATAAAGCATGTTCCTTTTCATTATCAGGGAGATAGAGCATGTTCCTTTTCATTATCAGGGAGATAGAGCATTTTCCTTTTCATTATCAGGGAGACAGAGCATGTTCCTTTTGATTGACAGGGAGATAGAGCATGTTCTTTTTGATTATCAGGGAGATAGAGCATGTTCCTTTTCATTATTAAGGAGATAGAGCGTGTTCCTTTTCATTATCAGGGAGATAGAGCATGTTCCTTTTCATTATCAGGGAGATAGAGCATGCTCCTTTTGATTGACAGGGAGATAGAGCATGTTCTTTTTGATTATCAGGGAGATAGAGCATGTTCCTTTTCATTATCAGGGAGATAGAGCATGTTGCTTTTGATTGACAGGGAGATAGAGCATGTTCTTTTTGATTCTCAGGGAGATAGAGCATGTTCCTTTTGATTGACAGGGAGATAGAGCATGTTCCTTTTGATTGACAGGAAGATAGAGCATGTTCCTTTTCATTATCAGGGAGATAGAGCATTTTCCTTTTCATTATCAGGGAGATAGAGCATGTTCCTTTTGATTGACAGGGAGATAGAGCATGTTCTTTTTGATTATCAGGGAGATAGAGCATGTTCCTTTTCATTATTAGGGAGATAGAGCGTGTTCCTTTTGATTGACAGGGAGATAGAGCATGTTCTTTTTGATTATCAGGGAGATAGAGCATGTTCCTTTTCATTATCAGGGAGATAGAGCATGTTGCTTTTGATTGACAGGGAGATAGAGCATGTTCTTTTTGATTATCAGGGAGATAGAGCATGTTCCTTTTGATTGACAGGGTGATAGAGCATGTTCCTTTTGATTGACAGGGAGATAGAGCATGTTCCTTTTGATTGACAGGGAGATAGAGCATGTTCCTTTTGATTGACAGGGAGACAGAGAATGTTCCTTCTGACTGACAGGGAGATTGAGCATGGGTCTTTTCATTATCAGGGAGATAGAGCATGTTACTTTTGATTGACAGGGAGATACAGCGTGTTCCTTTTGATTGACAGGGAGATGGAGCATGTTCCTTTTCATTATCAGGGAGATAGAGCATGTCCTTTTGATTGACAGGTAGAGCATGTTCATTTTGATAGACAGGGAGATGGAGCATGTTCCTTTTGATTGTCAGTGAGATAGAGCACGTTCCTTTTGATTGACAGGGAGATAGAGCATGTTCATTTTGATTGACAGGGAGATAGAGCATGTTCCTTTTGATTATCAGGGAGATAGAGCATGTTCCTTTTCATTATCAGGGAGATAGAGCATGTTGCTTTTGATTGACAGGGAGATAAAGCATGTTGCTTTTGATTGACAGGGAGATAGAGCATGTTCTTTTTGATTATCAGGGAGATAGAGCATGTTTTTTTTAATTATCAGGGAGATAGAGCATGTTCCTTTTCATTATCAGGGAGATAGAGCATGTTCCTTTTCATTATCAGGGAGATAGAGCATGTTCCTTTTCATTATCAGGGAGATAGAGCATGTTCCTTTTCATTATCAGGAAGATAGAGCATGTTCCTTTTGATTGACAGGGAGATAGAGCATGTTCCTTTTGATTGACAGGGAGATAGAGCATGTTCTTTTTGATTATCATGGAGATAGAGCATGTTCCTTTTCATTATCAGGGAGATAGAGCATGTTGCTTTTGATTAACAGGGAGATAGAGCATGTTCTTTTTTATTATCAGGGAGATAGAGCATGTTCCTTTTGATTGACAGGGAGATAGAGCATGTGTCTTTTCATTAACAGGGAGATAGAGCATGCTCTTTTTGATTATCAGGGAGATAGAGCATGTTCTTTTTGATTATCAGGGAGATAGAGCATGTTCTTTTTGATTGATAGTGAGATAGAGCATGTTCTTTTTAATTTTCAGGGAGATTGAGCATGTTCCTTTTGATTGACAGAGAGACAGAGAATGTTCCTTCTGACTGACAGGAAGATAGAGCATGTGTCTTTTCATTATCATGGAGATAGAGCATGTTCCATTTGATTGACAGGGAGATAGAGCATGTTACTTTTGATTGACAGGGAGATAGAGCGTGTTCCTTTTGATTGACAGGGAGATAGAGCATGTTCCCTTTGATTGACAGGAAGATAGAGCATGTTCCTTTTCATTATCAGGGAGATAGAGCATGTCCTTTTGATTGACAGGGAGATAAAGCATGTTCATTTTGATTGACAGGGAGATGGAGCACGTTCCTTTTGATTGACAGGGAGATAGAGCATGTTCCTTTTCATTATCAATGAGATAGAGCATGTTCCTTTTGATTAACAGAGAGATAGAGCATGTTCATTTTGATTGACAGCGAGATGGAGCATGTTCCTTTTGATTGACAGGGAAATAGAACGTGTTCCTTTTGATTGAAAAGGAGATCGAGCATGTTCCTTTTGATTGTCAGGGAGATAGAGTATATTCCTTTTGATTGACAGGGAGATAGAGCGTGTTCCTTTTGATTGGCAGGGAGATAGAGCACGTTCCTTTTGATTGACAGGGAGATAGAGCATGTTGCTTTTGATTGACAGGGAGATAGAGAATGTTCCTTTTCATTATCAGGGAGATAGAGCATGTCCTTTTGATTGACAGGTAGATAGAGCATGTTCATTTTGATTGACAGGGAGATGGAGCATGTTCCTTTTGATTGACAGGGAGATAGAGCATGTTCCTTTTCATTATCAGTTATATAGAGCATGTTCCTTTTGATTGACAGGGAGATAGAGCATGTTCATTTTGATTGACAGGGAGATCGAGCATGTTCATTTTGATTGACAGGGATATAGAACGTGTTCCTTTTGATTGAAAGGGAGATAGAGCATGTTCCTTTTGATTGTCAGGGAGATAGAGTATATTCCTTTTGATTGACAGGGAGATAGATCGTGTTCCTTATGATTGACAGGGAGATAGAACATGTTCTTTTGTATTAACAGGGAGATAGAACGTGTTCCTTTTGATTGACAGGGAGATAGAGCATGTTCCTTTTGATTGTCAGCGAGATAGAGCACGTTCCTTTTGATTGACAGGGAGATAGAGCGTGTTCCTTTTGATTGACAGGGAGATAGAGCATGTTGCTTTTGATTGACAGGGAGATAGAGAATGTTCCTTTTGATTGAGAGGGAGATAGAGCATGTTCATTTTGATCGACAGGGAGATAGAGCATGTTCATTTTGATTGACAGGGAGATAGAGCGTGTTCCTTTTGATTGACAGGGAGATAGAGAATGTTCCTTTTGATTGACAGGGAGATAGAGCATGTTCCTTTTGACTGACAGGGAGATAGAGGAGGAGGAGGATTAGGAGGAGTAGAAGAAGAAGAAGAAGAAGGAGAAGAAGAAGAAGAAGAAGAAGAAGAAGAAGAAGAAGAAGAAGAAGAAGAAGAAGAAGAAGAAGAAGAAGAAGAAGAAGAAGAAGAAGAAGAAGAAGAAGAAGAAGAAGAAGAAGAAGAAGAAGAAGAAGAAGAAGAAGAAGAAGAAGAAGAAGAAGAAGAAGAAGAAGAAGAAGAAGAAGAAGAAGAAGAAGAAGAAGAAGAAAAAGAAGAAGGCGAAGAAAAAGATGAACACACAAAAGAAGAAAGAGCGAAAGGAGAGAAAGGCTATGGACAGGAGAAGAAGATAAAGGCTATAGGAGGTAAGTAAGAGAAATATGATGAAAAGCGAAGAAGATAAAGAGGAAAATAAGCAAAAGGGAGCGGAGAGGGAGAGGCAATACGAAGTGCTAGCAACAGCATCGATATGTAAATTGAAACATTGAAAAAAAAAATGTGATCGTGAAATATCAACTAAGACCAATTGTCAGCGCTTCAATAGAAAAGCAGTCCTATGCATTGACTGGAATTTACAAAATGTAGTAGACATTCTTGAACAGGTTTAGTGGTTTTGCAGGGATTCGAACCAGTCTCCTTCAAAAAACATTGTCGCCAACCTGCAGGTACACATATATTAGCAATTACCGCCTACACGCCATACTTGAAACTCATTTTTGGATAACGGTAAACAAACGACAGTTGCTAGTCATAGAAGTGCTGCTTCTTATATTTCTTCGTGTGAAGTTGATTTTTGGTAACAACTTGGGATTTCTATGACTTCTGACTACACAGGGCAGACCTATAAGATAATGAATTGTCTCACAGAAACGTCAGAAAGTGTCTCTCGACACGACGGTGGAAAACTAGAAACCAAATATAGCCGAAACCGCGGAGAACGATACAGAAAAACAATCCTGGATCCGTAGTTCAGTCATTCGACAGAAGCCGAGCAAATGTTTATACAAATCTGATTTATCATTAACTTTCGTAGACAGTAGGGAATTCGGTGAGCATATAAATCACTCTTTAAACATTTTATTTCATCATCATCATCATAAACCACTTGTGTCGTTAAGCGGCGTGTGGAGAAATAATTTGCGATCCAGTGCACGTTGACTGCCACTGGCTATTGTCATGCCGTAAAGGCGTAGAGTGTCTTTAATGTTGTCGATCTATTTTTCCACTGCCGTCCTCTTGCTCCTGTAGCTGATCTTCTGAGATGTAGTGCTTGAGATGGTATCTGATCTTGCTGCATTCTAACGAGATGGCCAAACCACTTGAACTGCTGTTTCCTATAAAACTAGAACAAGGTGTCGTTCCCACAGTTTGCCTGATTGTTTCATTATTCCCTCGATCTCGGATGGTTAGGTTGGCTTTCTCAGGAACCTGATCTCGCAGGTGGTGAATTTGCGTATATGGGATTTAGATTAGTTAGTTAGTTAGTCTTTCCTCTTGTGCCGAGTGCGGCACATAGGGCAGAGGTCGCGACTCTCCATGCACGGCGGTCCGTTGCAATCCGTTGTAGGTCTTGGATGTTTGAGTGGCCCATGAGCGAGCCTTCCCTGATGATAGTTCTACGTAGGGTTTCCCTTGGTCTTCCACGAGATCTTTTCCCCTGTGGTGTCCAAATGAAGGCTTGGTAAGGAAGTCTTGATTTATCCATTCTAAGGGCGTGGCCGACATAGTTCCAGCGGCGTTTTCGTATAAAATTAGACACATACTTTTGCCTGGATTCTTGCTTTATTTGTGTATTGGTTCGGAAATCTGACCATTTGAAATTTAGTATTCTTCTAAAGCATTTATTTTCAAAACTGTCTAATTTTGTGTCTAGAGTTTTCGTTGATTTCCAGCTCTCGCATCCATAGGTTAGTACTGGAATCACACAAGAATTGAAGATCTTGAGTTTTGTGTGTTTGCTAAGTGTCTTTGATTTCCAGATGTTAGACAGTTTATTGAAGGCACTAGATGCCAGTGCTTTTCTAAATGATATTTCTGGTGCGGTATCTCCTGTAGATGACATCTTGCTCCCTAGATAAGTGAAACTGTTGAATTTTTCAAGGCTGTTGTTGTTCAGCGTGATATCAACTGAATTGTTGGTAAGGTCTAGAAAATTATGTTTTTGCGGTGTTAATTTGGAGTCCAATTTGTTCTGAGAAATTCTGGAGTCGATTGATTTTTTCTTGGGCGTCTGTGTGTTCTGAACTCAGGAGTGCTATGTCGTCGGCGAAGTCTAGGTCTTCCAGAATTTTGTCAACCCATGTAATGCCTAAATTTGCGTTATTTATGCACTTGCGCATGACCCAGTCGATTGCTATACCAAAAAGCATCGGCGATAGGACACAGCCTTGCTTCACTCCTGTTTCCACCGGGAACCAGTCAGAATTGCCGGAATCAGTTCTTACACAGCATCGTGTTTCATTATAAAAAGATTTTATGATGTTGATATATTTGATGGGGAAACCATCGATGTTAAGCAATTTCCAGAGTGTTGGACGATGGATACTGTCGAAGACTTTTTGAAAGTCGACAAAGTTGATCAATAATTTCGACTGGAATTCTGTAGAATCTTCAACAATTATTCTAAGAGTAAAGATGTGGTCTATGCATGACCGCTTGGATCTAAAACCGGCTTTTTCTTCCCTTAATCTTTCATCTATGGATTTTTTCAATCTTTCTAGTAGCATACTACAAAATAGTTTCCCTGGTATCGAAAGCAGGGTGATGCCTCTCCAGTTGTTACAATCGGATAAATCACCTTTTTTAGGTAATTTGAAGATTACACCATCTTTCCATTGTTGTGGTGGGTATTCGTTTTGCCAGACTTCATCCATCAGCTGGAGCAAATGTTGCAGGGTGTTTATGGGGTTTAGATAGTGTCCCTTTTTTGTGCCCAACATCCAAAATTGTGGACTGTTTTGAGAAGTATTGGGTTTCCAGCGCATTTGGTTCATATCATTAAAAATACTTATCATGAACAACAAGCAGCCATCAGAGCAGCTGGTGAAACACCTGACTGGTTCGAGGTGCTAAAGGGGGTGAGGCAGGGGTGCATTTTCTCACCATACCTATTCAATGTATACGCAGAAAATATAATGAGAAATGTCAAAAATGACTAGACTTTTAACAGTTAGGATCCGCTCAAAATTGGTGGCAACCTGATTTGTTTACGCCTTTTAGGCGTATTGCCTATACGCGGCTAGACCTTTGTTGTATAGAACAAAGGGCACTTGGTGGGTGATGTGGTCAGCATCACGCCGGCCACCTTCACTTCCCAGAAATGCACTGGGTACCCACTCAAGGCTGGGTCGACCTGGGGCTAAGGTTATTTTTAAAAACAATCAGGCCGTCATTAGGAACCGAGCCCACGTTCTTCTTCTAGCTGCGATCCCAGGGCAGTTCCCCTTTAAGAGTTGTTCTAGAACCTTCACTCACCTCCTCTTGTAGTATGTCAACATATGGATTCCCTGTTTCTATTACAATGTTAGTTCGATTTCCGAACGCTTTTAGCACGTCAGCTTTATCATCAAGTAGTACTCTCCGCCCCCCCCCCCCCCTGCCCCCTTTCCTCTACCAAGAAGCGGCAGCAGCCTTTTTATCGGCCTTCTCATTACTCCGTACATCTGAAAGAAGAAAAAAAAATGAAAACAGAAGTCGTAGAATGACAGATTAGGGACGGCAAGGATATCTGTCCCACATAAGTTACCAGCAAGTCCAATTATAATTAGGATATCCCTAACGACTATACCAAGCGATGTATCCCATCGTGTTGTGTTTGTAAGGTACGGGTGATTTATTTTTACCCTGAAAGAAAAAGAAGTAATAGGACGAAAGATAAAGCGTCAACTAGGGACACCTAGTTTGGCTGCCCCACGCAAATTACTATCACTGGAAATGAAATAGTATTATTCCCCAAAATCGACTGTCTTACGTCTTCTAATCTAGCACGAGATAGGGCATCTGACTTGTCTGGGGATTTACTTGGTCTAGGAACTGACACTCCGGCGGGGATGCACAAATGAACCTATCTATCAATAAGAGAAACAAGCCGAATCCCCGACAGTGCAGCTAGTACAGATAATAAATAGCTATTTGCTCAGTGGGTAATAACTATCACCTCATGGCTGGGTATTGCAAAGTGGGTACATGAGGAATACTGTACTACAGAAGCCATTTATTTTCTTTTTCTGCTGGCCTCATTCGTCACGATAAGAAGGCTGGATGTCTGGGACCAATTTATAGTACCGAAAGTCTGATGGCTATTGACCTGTATATGTAGGGGGCGGGACGGGCGTGTCAAAGATTGTTACACCACACCGAATATATAGGTCAGCTGGGATTGCAGGCGATTGTGCTCAAATTCTCTGGGAGAGAAGCCATTATTTGTACCCGTCTCAGTTGCAGGAGTAGTATTTCGTGGCGTCATCACGGAAGACCTAGTCGTAATCTCTTAGGAGTTTGAACAGTTTCTAGAATATCTCTTCTTGGACTAACGTACTGGATGCAACCCATCGTGTCGACGTGGTGTTAAACTTTCAGGTAGCAACTAAGATGGAAAAACAGATCAACATTTTTTGTTAGAATCTGAGATGGAAAAAGAGACTAACTGATGTTAGAAACTGGGATAGAAGATAGACTAACTTATATTAGAAACTGGGATAGAAGATAGACTAACTTATATTAGAAACTGGGATAGAAGATAGACTAACTGATGTTAGAAACTTGGATAGAAGATAGACTAACTGATGTTAGAAACTGGGATAGAAGATAGACTAACTGATGTTAGAAACTGGGATAGAAGATAGACTAACTGATGTTAGAAACTGGGATAGAAGATAGATTAACTTATATTAGAAACTGGGATAGAAGATAGACTAACTTATATTAGAAACTGGGATAGAAGATAGACTAACTTATATTAGAAACTGGGATAGAAGATAGACTAACTGATGTTAGAAACTGGGATAGAAGATAAACTAACTGATGTTAGAAACTGGGATAGAAGATAGACTAACTGATGTTAGAAACTGGGATAGAAGATAGACTAACTGATGTTAGAAACTGTGATAGAAGATAGACTATCTTATATTAGAAACTGGGATAGAAGATAGACTAACTTATATTAGAAACTGGGATAGAAGATAGACTAACTTATATTAGAAACTGGGATAGAAGATAGACTAACTTATATTAGAAACTGGGATAGAAGATAGACTAACTTATATTAGAAACTGGGATAGAAGATATACTAACTTATATTAAAAACTGGGATAGAAGATAGACTGACTGATTTTAGAAACTAAGATAGAAGATAGACTAACTGATTTTAGAAACTAGGATAGAAGATAGACGTGCTGGTTTAGAAACCGGGATATAAGATAGACTAACTAATGTTAGAAACTAGGATACAAGACTAACTGATGTTAGAAAATAAGATGCAAAATAGACTGCTGTTACTAAGCCCGTAAGTTTTATAGGAATATTTATGTCGAAAATATTGACTATACTACGAGCCTGTACACACGACCTTGGCTCCCAGGTCAACACAGCCTGAAATGGGTACCAGGCAAAGTCCTAGGAAGTAAAGGTGGCTAGCGTGATGTCGATCACATCAGCCACTGTGTGCCGACTGATCCTTAGAATCTGGGTCTAACCCAATGTTACGGGTACATTTTAAAGGAGGGATAGAGAGAATGGGGGATAATTAGAAGCAGAGAGAAAGACAGACATGAAGAATAATAGTTAAATGGTGAATGAGAAGATGAAAGGTTCTCCTATGTGGAGACTGTAGTAATAAGTCTACACTCCAAACGATCAGGCAATAGTCAGTGGAGGTATGAATGAGTATAGGCATAGTAAGAGTACAGTAACTAAATAATAGTACCACTCCTAAACCCAACAAACTAAGAATGGATTACAAAAGTAACAACTAACGATCATGTTTATTAGGGACCTGAATTACAAAGTCGTGTAGCTCTTATTACACCCACAAGGTCAGCACACACACACACACATACACACACAAACATACACAATATAATACAGAAGATGTTAGCCAAGTTATAAATAAATCACTACTGACACTACAAATTCTCAAATATTACAACAGCCTACCACTCATCGCAACCGATAGCAAAGTCTGCTCTACTCAATTATAAACTAGCCAGTAACTCCTAAAATTTTCGCCATTGCTTTTAATCAGTACTTAGACACCAATATCAGTATAGTTCGTTGCATCCGAATAACTACGATCTATTTTCCAGATACTCTACAGGCAGCGAAGTAAATCATGACCTTACTTCCATGTCGCAAC
>CAJHNH020002782.1:42500-62500 GCA_905116865.2 Candidula unifasciata
CCTTCTTGTTCCCGTCAGCGTTCCTTCATCAACCCTTCAACCCGACTATACTTTGTCCTTCCTGTTCCCGTCAGCGTTCCTTCATCAACCCTTCAACCCGACTATACTTTGTCCTTCTTGTTCCCGTCAGCGTTCCTTCATCAACCCTTTAACCCGACTATACTTTGTCCTTCCTGTTCCCGTCAGCGTTCCTTCATCAACCCTTCAACCCGACTATACTTTGTCCTTCTTGTTCCCGTCAGCGTTCCTTTAGCAAGCCTTCAACCCGACTCTGTTGGAGATGTTGATGAGCCTCCATTATTTCCCTTAGCTCTGAGCTCTCACGTCCTCAGCTAAGTGTTCATCGGCTGCATACTCTGGAGGATTGTTCTGGTTGTTGGCTTACTTCCTGTTGCATAACTTGAGCTTTGCCTGCAGATCCCTTTCCCCAGTCTGGCTTATCTTGATGCAGAATATTAGCTTTATGCCTCTAAGATACACGCTCACTTTGAAGGAAACATTCCTAATTTGTCACTACAGGCCTGTTAGAACTGCAATGGGCCTATTTATTTCGCCCCCTCCTCCTCTTCTGCCCCTTCTAAATTGGGGTTGCAGAAAACACACGAGGACAAGCCAAGCCAAGGGTTTATATAATAAGAGACTTATACAGTGGTACGACAGTAATCAGTGTCTTTGTTATTGTTTTGGGTGAATATGTAGGCAGATAACTCAGCGTTCAGGAGAAAGAGGCACAGAAAGAGGCGATCTAGGTACCATATCAGCGGACCACTGCCTACAAAAAGTGTTTAGTGAACACGCTGTTTCAGGTTGAAGAACTTGCCGAAGTCAGATGTTTTGGACAGAAAGACACAGATATCGCAGTTTAGATGTAAAGTACAACATGACGCAACATTCTTTTAAAAAAAAGAACATAAACATAAGAAGAAAGAGGCAGGAGGAAAAGAAGAAGAAATAGAAGAAGATGAAGAGGAAAAAGGGAGAGGATAAAAAAAAAAAAAAAAAGAGCGAGCAAACGAGCGAACAACAACCGGGCTTTATTTTCAAAGGGTCACAGATAGAAAACGAAGAAAAAGAAACGAATTCCCTGAGAAATAATTAAGAAAATCGACGGAAATTGAACTTCCTCTGGCCTTGACCGATATTTCCTGACCGGGTTAGTGTTCTTCAGGGTTATTACACACACTGACACAGATCATAGAAGTTTTACAGCGGATATGTGGATACAACAAATATAAATTTCATGCTGTCTCCAAATTGGAGATTATCTGCAATGCTTGGAATGTTATCCTAGAGCATATTACTGGGTGTATTCACAATCGCGTACACTTGTAACTCTCGTACTAGTGTCAACATTTTTATACAACAGAACAACCGGCGCCTGAATCGACGGTTCGGACAGGGTGCGCAAAAAAAAAAAAACCGATTGTCTTCATAAGATTCAGACTTATGGTCACTCTACTTGTCAGATAATTATTAGGTTAGTTGCATATCCTTTACAGGACGTTGCAGAACAAACCCAAACAGCTCCTAGCTGTTGTGCGGTTTTTCTAGGCAAATTTTCGTCCAGTAGTTTGCCATTGTTTTTCTGGACGGTCGGCTTTCTTGATACCACTGTCGAAACCATCTCAAGGCTCATGGCCCGCAGCTAGGATCGAACCCGGCATTCCAGCAATACGAAGCGTTTGCAACGACTTAGCCATAGAGCCGACGTCAGATAATTATCTAAGTCCAACAGCCACATGTCGGTTCCACATGCCGGCTCAGCTCCGAGTGAAACTATCCAGAAAATTAATCCCTCTTCAAGGGACAAATGAATCAGGTTTACAGTCTTGGTAAGCAAGCTGCACAACCAATGAGTTCCCTGCTCCAAAGTCCATCTACCTCAGGGCAAATCCCAACATTTTTCTACTTGTCTTCATTAGGCAAATACATATATTGAAGGGCTTCTATAAAATACTGTTTAGTCTATGGTATGAAGAAAGCCAATGCCTCTACTTAGTCAGATTCTACTCTATTCTACTCTGTATTACACGTCATATTTTACATTCGGCTATCCTCCAAATAACGGTCCCAAATTATCGAGGCCGGATGTATACCTCAGTCATATGTAAATTGCGCACTTCTTTCCGGCAACTATACCGACACGCTGGATAGGAGGGTGGGGTGGGGGGTGGGTGGGGGGCGGGGGGGGGGGGTTGGGACTCAGGGGGAAAATAATATGGAGGAAGCTGCAGGAGATGCGGTAGCTGTTGCTCGTGAGTCCGAGCCATCAAGTTTAGCGACGCGGGGAAAACTTTCGGTGGTGACTCTAACTCGACGGAAGCTTTTCCGTGGTATGCAGCGTAGTCGCCGGAAAGAGGTCCGCAATTTACATACAACTATGACCCTTTTAGGAAATTTTCTTAGTCTTGATAATTTGGGACCGTTTTTCGGAGGATAGCCCTATATTCTACTTTATTTGCAATAATCTATGTAAAGCAGTCCCATATAACGTCTACCGAATAAGAGGGAAATTGGATAGGAAATGTGTTCTTGCAGAGATAATAAACAAACAGTGACACAACTGTACCAAGAATGGTTGCAGACTGTGAGGTTATCTATCTGTCAGCGGCTTTGCTGAGGGCAACACTTTTTGGTGAGACAACTGAGACCCAAAGTGTCCTAATGGAAGGGACAAATATGGTTATTGACAGTTTTCGTCACGGCACGGAGAGGTGCCAACACACGAACTGTTATAGGTTGTGTATTACAGATTGTAGAGAGAAACTGTTTGTGATAATTCTCCGCTGTTTGTGATAAGCTGTCTTGGAGCTCTCGCCGCTTTCAAAACATCCTGGAGGCTCTTGGCTGCCAAAGAAATTCTTAGAGTTCTCTTATAAACATACATCTCTGAAGTCTCCAGAAAGTGTTTGGGCCATTTTTTTTTATAATCAAGAATTCACAGCTGATTATTTCAAAGTCTATGTGCCTATCTTAGTATCTATCAGGTCACGTTTACATAGGTCTTTGTAACGTAGCTTTGCCCTTTCTGTAGGTCTTTTCCCTATTTATAGTTCGCCGTACAGGAGGGTCTTTGGGATAGAACCATCCTCCACGCGGAAGACCGTTCCCATCTAGCGCAGACAGTTTGGCTTTAGTAGACAGCTAGTAAGTACACATTCATTGAAGACAAGGTATCGCCATGCTATACCAAGGATGCGCCTCTTACAGACCACGTGGAAGGTGTTCAGTCTCTTATCTTGCGGAGCATATAGAGTCCAGCAATCGCTACCGTAGCGTAATCAAGACAAGACTCGTAAACTTTGATTCTGATATTATCAGTCAGCTTTTCGTTTCCATCACTTGCAATTAGTCGCAATTTGAAAGAAACCGAACTCAGTGACCTATAGAGAGGAGATGCCAGAGAGACAAATCAGCCTCATAGCGTGGGAGTAATTACTTTTGTGTGTACCCTATGTGGTATAGACTGCCTTCGCGCATCGGACTTGACAGGCACAGCAGATGCTCGTCTCAAAGCCAGCAGAACATCTCCATAGTCCCTTAGGACGGACAGATGCCATTAGTTAAGGATTCACAGCCATATTTTCAACTGGCCCTATAAGGCAAACGGGAATATTTTTCTTTCGTACCTCAAAGGACATTGATTTATTTTAAAGAGATATGGGAGAGACAGATATGAGTAGTCTTGTTGTGAGTTGACACAAACAAGATGACTAGGAATGAGTGCATACTGAGAGGGTAATGGTACACAAACATTAAAAACAGTTCAACAAGAATGACTGCAGAATAAAGAGTTGTTTGAGTGAGTGACTTTCTACCCCACTAGGACATCACACAAGCGATAAACACCCGATGACACAAAGTGCCACCATGTGGATGAGGATCGCCGTGGAGAGGTCCCAGAAACCGCGTTAAGACATTTGGCCATTTTTATGGCCTGCCTATATTGCGGCCCCTTTCAAAAGCCAGAGTGGGGCTTCAAATAACAAAAAATTACGTCCTGAAAAGGACGTAAGGACTTGAAGCTGTATAAAAAGTTTATACTGTAACTCAATTGAGGACCAGTCGATCTGAAGAGAAACTTGAGACTCACATCAAATGTATACTTGTAGGAAAGACAAATGTTGTTATTAGAACCAGAAACGAATAAGATTATATGTTCTCCTAAAATTATGTCTTTCTATCTGCTGCCTGCTCACCTGCTTTCAATCAAACCCTAATAATCTACTAACCCATTCCATGAACCATTCGGATTCAGGCCGTACTAATGTAGAGAACAGGAAATAACTCAGCAAACAAGAAATTACTCCACGCTGTACGTTGCCAGCGCCTGTGGAAATCGCATTTGCGGAGTAATTTCCTTTTGGACATATAAACAACAGCGGAGCCAATGATCATCTAGACGTGCTGGTCCGATATTGGCCGGGCCCAGCAATAATAGGATCATCCGTGGGCAGATTCGATTCTACAGCTTGTCCTGCTCATACTAGCGCCTTCGGTCGGTCTCTAGTTGCCGCCTCTTTTTGACAGCAAGTTACCAGGACATCAAAACTTGGTCCCATGGGCCAGTAATTAGATTTATCAGGCTTGTCTATGGAGTTCCTGCTCCTGTTTGTCTTTCTTGGAGAAAATATTGAGTGAAATACTTTGCTGATAGCTTTAGACCGTCGTTACAGGGTCTGAAGTATATACTGTTTACCGGATGCGCAGTTCCATTATCTTTGTTAATGACCATGTGTGTGTTGATTTTTATATGTTCCTACAGTAGGTAATACCAACCTCTCTATGTGAGAGGTAGCCGCCGGTTAGATCCGAAGGTCGTGGGTTCACATCCACATGGAGCCAAATTTTCTCCCATACATGAACTTGGCTGCCAGGCCGACCCAGCCTTAAATGGGTACAAGGTTAAGTCCTGGGAGGTAAAGGTTTCCGGCGTGATGTTGATCATATCTCGCATTGTCAAAACAAATGTGTCTGCCCGCATATGCCTGATGCGCCACTGGCAGGTAAAGGGACCTTTACTTTGACCTCACTGACACTAAGTATGGCATGTTGCGATGTTCTGAGGAGTCTTTTTGGCCACATATGACTGAGCTTCGGCATAACAGCTGTCGGTACTACCTGTTCTCTGTTAACATGGCCACGCATGACTGAGCTTCCATATAACAGTTGTCGTTACTACCTGTTCTCTGTTGGTCAGATATGACTGAGCTACCCTATGTCAGTGGTCACCACTACCTGTTCTCTGTTGGTCAGATATGACTGAGCTAAACTATGTCAGTGGTCACCACTTCATGTTCTCTGTTGGTCAGATATGACTGAGCTACCCTATGTCAGTAGTCAACACTACCTGTTCTCTGTTGGTCAGATATGACTGAGCTAAACTATGTCAGTAGTCACCACTTCATGTTCTCTGTTGGTCAGATATGACTGAGCTACCCTATGTCAGTGGTCACCACTACCTGTTCTCTATTGGTCAGATATGACTGAGCTACCCTATGTCAGTGGTCACCACTACCTGTTCTCTGTTGGTCATATATGACTGAGCTAAACTATGTCAGTAGTCACCACTTCATGTTCTCTGTTGGTCAGATATGACTGAGCTACCCTATGTCAGTGGTCACCACTACTGTTCTCTGTTAACACCGAAAGTTGTGTAGCGTTATCAGACCCTGGCATCCCACATTATGTTAACGGCTTCGGTTGGAGGTTGGAATGGAAACTAGAACTATCCCTGGAGTTGGAAGTGTTGCCACAAAAGAATATCCTGGAAGAGCACACCAGGCCATTTGCCTTGGTCGATAGTTTGTCTATGGAAGGAGCTCTGACTCTTCTGACCCAATAGCTTCTGCAGCTTGCTTTCTGTCAAATGTTTTGGTCTGACTTTTCCTTTGAAGTAGGCAAGGCAGGTTAAGAAAAGGATTATGCCACATTGGTACAGCACGGTCACCACAGTAATGTCATGGCTTGGTTATATGGAGAGGACGAATTCCATTCCCGATCTTTACTCATGTAATTGAAGAAGCTTTCACATGAAAATATTATAGGAAACAAGTAAAAGATCCCATTTTACGCTTTCAGTCGCATTAGGCATATAGGGCTGGACCTATATTTTATAGAACAATCAGTAATAGGTGAGTGATGTGGTAAACACCACGCAGGCCGACTTTACTTTCAGGGACTATTTTTGAAATACAAGCCAAAGTTACTTTTTGAAAAAAAATACGGATCCGTCAGAACCCGAACGCACAACCCTCCGATGGGCAGGCTAACGTCTAGCCGAAGATATTATAATGACGAAATAACCATGATACGAAATCATGAATGCTTTACTTTATAACTGGCAATAAACGTAGTGCTGTCAATGCCAAACATGGACACTCACATCCTCCAATGAACCTAAAATTGTGACAACAAAGATGAAATGCCTTAGAAGAGCTGCAAGAGTTTACGGAGAGACAGATTATGAAATCACGAAATCAGACGAATGCTATGAATAAAGCCAGTCTTACAGGTCATCAAAGAACAACAAATGAAGTGGTTTGGACACATAACGAGAATACTCTGGTACTATCTGCCACAGCGAGCCACACAAAAACGTTACAACGGGTATAGAGCGAGTGGAAGACCTAGGAAAATATGGAGTGATGGCCTTACAGAAATGAACATCAGTCCTAATAGTGCTCTTGACAGAGCTCATCAACGAACATTACATCCCCCCCCCCCCCCCCCCCCTTTTCGACACTTCGATGAGGTACAATATGGAAGAGAAGAAGAAGAATGTCAGGGTTCGCCCTGTAACCTTCAGTATGATGATGATTAATCTCGTCATTGTACTCTGCGACCCTTAGTGCAACTCAGTACGTGTATACACACGTATAAACGAGCATAACGGTATGAGCGAAGCGTAGCTTTGTAGAGAACAAGTGGACTTCACGAAGGTTGACCAACCACCGCGTAAACTCTGAAACCGAGAACAAAACGGGTGTGCAGGGTAGACTCTGGACATTCTGGACGGGACGCTTGACGCTTGCTTGTGTGACTGCTGTGTAGCTTGACGTGGGACGCTTGCTTGTGTGACTGCTGTGTAGCTTGACGTGGGACGCTTGACGCTTGCTTGTGTGACTGCTGTGTAGCTTGACGTGGGACGCTTGCTTGTGTGACTGCTGTGTAGCTTGACGTGGGACGCTTGACGCTTGCTTGTGTGACTGCTGTGTAGCTTGACGTGGGACGCTTGACGCTTGCTTGTGTGACTGCTGTGTAGCTTGACGTGGGACGCTTGCTTGTGTGACTGCTGTGTAGCTTGACGTGGGACGCTTGACGCTTGCTTGTGTGACTGCTGTGTAGCTTGACGTGGGACGCTTGCTTGTGTGACTGCTGTGTAGCTTGACGTGGGACGCTTGACGCTTGCTTGTGTGACTGCTGTGTAGCTTGACGTGGGACGCTTGCTTGTGTGACTGCTGTGTAGCTTGACGTGGGACGCTTGACGCTTGCTTGTGTGACTGCTGTGTAGCTTGACGTGGGACGCTTGCTTGTGTGACTGCTGTGTAGCTTGACGTGGGACGCTTGACGCTTGCTTGTGTGACTGCTGTGTAGCTTGACGTGGAACGCTTGCTTGTGTGACTGCTGTGTAGCTTGACGTAGGACGCTTGCTTGTGTGACTGATGTGTAGCTTGACGTGGGACGCTTGCTCGTGTGACTGCTGTGTAGCTTGACGTGGGACGCTTGCTCGTGTGACTGCTGTGTAGCTTGACGTGGGACGCTTGCTCGTGTGAATGCTGTGTAGCTTGACGTGGGACGCTTGCTCGTGTGACTGCTGTGTAGCTTGACGTGGGACGCTTGCTTGTGTGACTGCACATGGCGTATGCCATAGCGTTTTTGGCATCGGGAGACAGCAGGTTGAGTTGGCGCTGTACGGGAGAGTGGTAGCGGCTCAGAGCTTGTATCTCGAAAGTGTATAGGCGCCTCTAAGCGATTTTAAAGTTAGACGCGGCCTGGTTTTAGAATAAGGAGCGCTACCCCTCCTGATAAGTTTTTCCTTAGCGTTATAGTTTCTTGATAATAAAGATTGTGTGTGTGTTGCAACCAGTGTTTGGCTTTAGTGTGTGTGTCAACAGTGCTTTCCTGTCATTAGCCTATGGCAGAGCCAATGGAATCGAACTCTAGACAATTAGGTTCCTCACAAAGAATAAATATAGTTGTGAGGATTAACGTGGACAGTCAGATGTCTCTAGTGAATGACACGACGCGTAGAAATGCAGGAGGAGTTTTCGATCAGTCTTTATCAAAGGACAACTCAATGCAGCTAAGACTGTAACTAGTAACTCAACTGACAAGACAACAGCTAAGAGCAACAAGAAACCCGACAAGTCAGTGATGTGTCGCTGCTTGTACTGGCTCACGTTTACACTGAGAACATTAGTTACCTATCCTGTACAGGACGTGGTCTTGGCTTTGCAAACTCTCGTCGTCATAACCGAATATACTGGGTTCGAGACCATCTGCAGGCGATTTGGCTGCAGACCCATTTTTGATTTTTTCGACAATTGTATTGGGTGCTGACTGTTTAGAAAGCAATGGCAAAGAACTGCACTTAACATGACCTAACAGAACCAAACGGAAATATAAATTTGTTTAAAAAAAAACAAAAAAAAAAACAAAAAAAAAAAAAAAAACAAACAGCAACCTTATTCGCAGAAAAGTATAATGTCGAACGAACAGGACATTTCGTATTTCGTTTTTATTTTGTCCCTTGAGTTGTATAATAAGTTGCATTGTTCGTTACTTCCTGTCGTACATAGGTCAAAGAATCGATTGTCGAGCAGCAGGCATTACACAATAGTTTAAAAAAAACGATTGGGTTAATTTAAGAAAAAAAAATTAGCTGTAAAACTGTTAGCACAAATTTTATTAGGGTGGTTACACCAGAAAGTCGTTGATAGTGCAGTTACAGCCGGCATTTTATGAAATATCAATTGCACATAAACTCCTGCTTGGTATGAAACATGCCGTCGGGAGTTTCCAGGTGAAATAAAATGTTGGAGCGAACTGTCCTGCTGGGAACATTTAAACATTATTGATCGAACATAAACATTTTGTAATGAACTATTAAAGTGTTTTCAGTGCATGCCTTACCGAGACACATAACCGAAATAAAGAATATCAGGTGTGTAATCGACTATGCAGGTTAAATGTAGAATAGCTCTAGCAAACGCAACATTTCATATAGTTTAGAATTTCCAGTTTACTCTTTCATTGCCAACTCAGTGAAAAAGAGAACTTTCAAGCGTCATATAAATCCAGTCCTGATATACGCAAGTGAATCATAGACAGATGGACGGTTAGTTAAAAATTGTGTGGAGGAAGTGTGGTTTTATAGACAAATGATGAGAATAGGACGGACAAATAAAACGGAGTAATGAAGTCTTGAAGAATGTGACTCACTAAGAGAACTGATTGCTGGTATCACAAGGACACAGTCGACTTTCTGTGGTCATGCCATGAGAAGGAGAGAACTGCAGTACATGAAGGGAAAGTTGGAGGGGATATAGGCAGAGGAATTCCGCAAGAGAGAATGCTAGATAGCCTGACATCATGGTATGCAAGATCATCTGTGTCAGAGATGGTTGAATGTACACGAGACAGAAGATTGCTGAAAGACATGACTACCAACTCCCCATGGCACGGACAGTAGAAGATCAGCTGTGTCAGAGATGGTTGAATGTACACGAGACAGAAGATTGCTGAAAGACATGACTACCGACGCCCCATAGCACGGACAGTAGAAGATCAGCTGTGTCAGAGATGGTTGAATGTACACGAGACAGAAGATTGCTGAAAGACATGACTACCGACGCCCCATAGCACGGACAGTAGAAGATCAGCTGTGTCAGAGATGGTTGAATGTACACGAGACAGAAGATTGCTGAAAGACATGACTACCGACGCCCCATAGCACGGACAGTAGAAGATCAGCTGTGTCAGAGATGGTTGAAAGTACACGAGACAGAAGATTGCTGAAAGACATGACTACCAACGCCCCATGGCACGGACAGTAGAAGATCATCTGTGTCAGAGATGGTTGAATGTACACGAGACAGAAGATTGCTGAAAGACATGACTACCAACGCCCCATGGCACGGACAGTAGAAGATCAGCTGTGTCAGAGATGGTTGAATGTACACGAGACAGAAGATTGCTGAAAGGCATGACTACCAACTCCCCATGGCACGGACAGTAGAAGATCAGCTGTGTCAGAACAGATTGAAAGTTCACTAGACAGATGGGTGTGGATGTACAAGACTTCCAACACTACAAATATGAACAAAAGTGCTCACAATCACTTAACTGATGTATCTGCGAAAGAAATCTTCATGTCTGGCCAGATAAAGGTCTTTTAATGAAATAAATAATTGACCTTGGCTTGCCAACTCATCCAGGCTAAAGGGAACAACGGCTTGTTGTAACCAGCAGCCTCACGTGGGTAGGGATGATAGTCTTAACATATCATCTATGAAATGTAAACTGAAATAAGAAACTATTGATGTGTATATTTCACTGGAAAGGATTCGGGTTCTGTTCTTTAACAGACTATGATGTATATTTTTTATAACAGGCACAAAACAAGCTAAGCAGACAATATTTGCGCAAGATCTTCTCCAGTCTCCTTGTGTAAATTAACATAGAAAAACATTGTTCTCAAATGTTGACACATATCTTCACAAATATTCAGAGTAATGAATCTCTGATCTGTTCTGTTCCTCATGCTCTCCATTTCATATTTGTAGTCTCATGGCGTCTGTCATACCGTGCATCTAGTTTCTGGCCGATCCTTGCCTGTCTTGTTAGAAGGCATGTCTTGTCTTCCTGTTTGTATTAATCTTTTAGGCATTTAAATCAAAGTATTTAAGGTTTTAAGACAATCTGATATCTAATAGCCAATTCTCTTTGATGCTCATTCAGAACCGGTTAAATGTCCACAGATATATATGACTAACAATGAAATTTTAAAAAACCTGTATGTTACATATGTGTTTAAAAGCTTGAATCTTCTCTTTCAGTGATTGCTAAATGGTGCGTGACTCCCATCCTGATATAGCCACAGGGAATGAATGAAGAGATCCCTAAGTAACTTCCCAGGATTCGGGACATTCCCACTCGTGCCCCGTCTTCTTCCTCAGTAACCAACCAAGAGTGCATAAACTGCCACCAAAACGTTCCTTTCTTATCAAATATTTAGTTTGCTAGTGCAGAACAGTTACATTTTAATGCTGTTTTATTAATCTACTAGCTGTTCCCGGCCACGGGTTGTTGTGGCCAAGAATGGTGAAATTAAGAGGAAAGAAAATAGCTCTTAGCTAAAAGTGTCTGTCATACCCCACCCCCCCCCCTTCCTCTCCCCTCCACGCAGTCATATGTCCCTCTCCGAAGGATTGCAAAATCATCCATGGCAAAATTATTAAAATAGAAATAGTTAAGAAAGTGGACTTTGAAATAATATTTTAAGCTCTCTCAGCTAACTGTGTTTGGCATAACCCCCCTCCCCCCCACCCCCCTCTTACCAATCATATTTCCCTCTCCGTAGGATTGAAAAATCATCACCTGGAAAAATTATTAAAATAAAAATAGTTAGGAATTGAGAACATTAAAATTATATTTTAAGCTCTCTCAGCTAAAAGTATCTGGCATAACCTCCTCTCCCCCTCCCGCTCACCCAATCATAACTCTCTCTCCCAAAGATTGAAAATTCATCACCTGGCGAAGTCATATCTCCCTCTCTGAAGGACTGAAAAATCATCTATGGCGAAATTATTAAAATAGAAATAGTTATTTAAAATAATATTTCAAGCTCTCTCAGCTAACTGTGTCTGGCATACCCACCACCCCCCCCCCCCCCGCCCCCATCATATCTCACTCTCCGAAAAATGGGAAAGTCATCGTGTAGCGAAATATTGTAACTATATTGAGCTTTGCATCCGTGTCCGCCCAGACTTAAATAGGTAGCATTAACTTGTACAGAGAAGTAAATGTAGCCAGTGGAACAGCTACCACATCACCCATCCAGTACCAGTACCACTGCAACAACAACCACCACCACCATCACAACAACAACAACAACAACAAAAACTTTCACTACAGTCTGTGCAGGTCGGTGTAGAAAAGAGGAGAGCGCCGCATGCTGTCGCCACGGACTATTTAGTTTGATTTTGCCCCGGACATAGGGGGAAAAAAACTTCATCACATAACCAGTGATGGAACCTACAGTACAGTGAAAAATACCCGGCACCCGTCATCTCTCTCTCTCCGAGAGAACGATTTTTAACTGACCTTGGCATCCGTGTCCACCCCAAACTAAACTGGATTGTAAGCCGTCTTAACAGTTTCTGTCATCGCCGAATAGTTTTTGACTGAGAAGCATCGCGGAAAGGCTAATTAGGACTTAACTGAAATAGGATGTCTTTGGGCGAGAGGCGCAGATATCGAAGCCTAGCTGTAAACCATAACTCAACGTGGCAACCACCATTTTAGGGAAAAAAGAACAATTATCACCCAGCGGGGAATCGAACACCGGTCACCCGCGGGAAGGATGACATAATTTCAACTATACTACCAACAACTGAAGAGTTTAGGTCAGATATCGCAGCCTAGCTGTAAACCACAACACAACGTTCCAACGGCCCTATCGAGAGCGAACGAAGATTACCAGTGACATGACCATTGAGCATCACGTCGCCGCTGTCGCAGGCTAGCAGTAAACCCCAAAATCGAAAAAGACATAGATATCGCAGCCTAGCCATAAACCACAACACAACGTGCCAGCCACCCAGTTAAGGACTAAAAATTTTTTTTTTACCTAGCGGGTAATCGAACGCTGGTCACCTGCATGATCGGCAGAAGAGATACCAACTACGCTACCAAACACTCAAGCAAATAGTGGAAATGAAATTATATAATAATGCAAAGTTCAATAAGAGCCCAGCAGTCAAATATGGCCAACGAACTAAAAACAATTCCGGGCCGGCAACGAAGCAAATAATGATTTGACAGTTGCTGGAGCTAAGTCGTTCGTGGTTTGTGCGATTTTCTGACAACAAATCACGCTTGGAGTCAAAGGCAACGGTGTGTGCAAATTTGAAAGCAATCGGTTATGCCTGACACAGTTAGCTGAGAGAGTTTAAAATATTATTTTACATAACTATTTCTATCTTAATAATTTCACCAGGTGATGATTTTTTTTAATCCAACGGAGAGGGGGATATGATTACTGGAAAAGGGGGTGGAAAGGGGGGGGGGGGGGGAGTTAATGCCGGACACAGTTAGCTGAGAGAGCTTAAAATATTATTTTAAAGTGATCATTTCTTAACTATTTTTATTTTAATAATTTCGCCATGGATGATTTTTCAGTCCTTTGGAGAGGAAGATATGATTGGGGAAGCGTCGGAAGGGGGTTATGCCAGACACAGTTAGCTGAGTGAGCTTAAAATATTATTTTAATGTTCTCATTTCCTAACTATTACTATTTTAATAATTTCGCCAGGTGATGATGTTTTCATTTCTTAACTATTTATATTTTAATAATTTCGCCAGGTGATGATTTTTAATTCTACGGAGAGGGAGATATGATCGGTGAAAAAAAAGGGGGGGGGGGTGGGTGGGAGGTTATGCCAGACACAGTTAGCTAATATAGCTTAAAATATTATTTTAAAGTTCTCATTACTCAACTATTTCTATTTTAATAATTTCGCCAGATGATGATTTTTCAATCCTTCGGAGAGCGAGATATGACTGGGTCGAGGTGAGAGGAGTGGGGGGGGGGGGGGGAGGGGGGTAATAAGACAGACACTGTTAGCTGAGAGCTATTTGTTTTCATCTCCATTTCACCATTCTGGGCCACAGCAACGCGTGGCCGGGTACAGCTAGTAGAAAATAAGCAGCCGATACTCAAAATAATATAAAAAGGCACCGATACTTAAGCAGACAAGATCCTAACAGAGGTTACCTACCACGTCAGACACAGATGATAAACCAAGAAACGAAATATCAGGCGTGAAGACATGCCACAGAGACGGCAGAATACAAATCAGTACAGAACAAAGACCTCAGTTAAAACCTATTCTGACTGCTGGTTGAACGAGGTCAGCTTATAATTTGTGTTCGAACGAACGTGCCGGCACTCACCATAAAGTGTCTGTTTGCATTAGAATTGAAAACAAAATGTACGCCAAAAAACAAAGGTAGCAATACTGCGCACCGCCAGAAAACAGCGCTGATTGTATGTATGTGATCACAAACGAGGCACAGATGTCCATAGTTTTGAAACAAACAAAGCTCTTCCAGTACGAATCAACGCAGCATACGCTGTTTAATTGTGAGACTTAGATGCTGCGGATGAGCTTCGTAACTCCGCAATACCCGGTTCGATTCTAGCTGTACACAACTTAGCAGCAGACCGCTTTGTATTCATGTTGATAATGGTCTAGAGTTTCGTCTGTTGAGAAAGCAATGGCAAATTACTAAACTTTATGTTGTCTTAACACAAAGAACCGATACGGCTAGGGTTGGTTCTATAGCGTCCTAAAAAGATATTCAAGTGACTATTTTTGTTGGACATAGCATTCATATAGTAATGGCTTCTGTCCCACCTCTTCTGTTATTTCAATCTTTTCTATGCTAGGTATAAACATTGGCTTTGTGTGTCATGTAGCCTATACTTTAGGTCACCAAGACTCAACGATTGTTACTATCAAATATTTTATTATTGTGTGCGTAAAGGTTTAGGTTTAGACCACGGATCAACATCATGGCACAATACAAGTAACACTGTTCCGTTCTACTTCTGACTCAAACCTGAATCCGAACTTCTCAGCGCAGTGCACGAATTCCGTAGCACCGGCGAGGATCCGGAAATACTTGGGGTCGATTTGCCGGTCAAAGCCGTTAGGTTGCTCATTTTCGATTTCCAACTGCCAAGGGATTTGTTTACGTGCACAACAATACACACGGGCGTCTGATCATACTACCCAGAAACAAGGGGAAATTATAGGAAGTCTACCTGAAAAATACCAGCATTAATCGGGATTTGAATCCCGGACCTCCAGCACTCCATGCCATGCCTCGAGACCACGCAGCCCCTTTTTAAACATTTAAAGGCAGATATTTATTGCCATGGAAAAAAAAAACTCCGTAAAATGCTTAAAACGTCAAGGAAAATATACCATCCCTGTTAATGGCAAAGACACACATGGTTGTATGATCCTAGACTCACAGATGGGTGATGTGATCAGCATCATTCGGCCATCTTTTCTTCCCAGGATCTGCTTTCCATTTTAGAGTGGATCGGCGAGATAGGCAAAGTAATTTACAAAACAAATCCGACTCTATGTAGGTCTTAACACAACTACTCTAGACGTGTTTGTTTTATCTGTAAGTGCAGTATTAATAAGCTACTTTCCCAAATCATTTTCGAGTGTAATTCATCATTTTGAAGACCGCTGATCTCTGACCTCACCATGGATTGATTGCTTGGTCAGCAACACCGCGACTTCTTATGTTCACTTTAGCAGAAACATCTTGAAAAGATTGCAGCTATATTCTTGTGTTATACTGGACTGTTGGGTGGGTGGGCTTGCTGTTTTCTTCTTCTTCTCCTCCTGATACTCTTTTTCCTGCTCCTACTCCTTGATTTTTTTCCTAATTCTTTTTCTTCGTTTTCTTTTTCATTTTCTTTCTTTTTTCTTCTTCTTTTCTTCTTCTTCTTCTTCTTCTTCTTCTTCTTCTTCTTCTTCTTCTTCTTCTTCTTCTTCTTCTTCTTCTTCTTCTTCTTCTTCTTCTTCTTCTTCTTCTTCTTCTTCTTCTTCTTCTTCTTCTTCTTCTTCTTCTTCTTCATCATCTTCTTCTTCTTCTTCTTCTTCTTCTTCTTCTTCTTCTTCTTCTTCTTCCTCCTCCTCCTCCTTCTTTTCCTCCTACTTATGCGTTTCTTCTTCCTTATTCTTCAACGTCTCACTGCTTCCTTGTGATGTTTTCTGTGTATAAATTATAAGATGTAAAATCTTCATCGTCTTACTTTGTGTGACAGGAAGGCATGAGGACACAACCGTTTAGCGTTATGACAAGTCTCTCAAACTCAGACTATGTGACTGCAGCACCCAGACCTGCTATCGCATGTATTCGGTGTGACTGTTCTGAGACGTAGACGAAGTACCAAAACTGCTGTTCAACAGAACTTTGCCTGTTCCAGTCTTCAGGTTATTTCGTTACCGTCGGGGACCCCAGTACAACTTTAAGGTGTAACGGGGTTAAAGAGGATTTTACAGCTCAACCTACATTTTTTCTATGTATTTTAAAGTATACATAAAAATATGGTTTTGGATATATCATAAATATAAGTAAGGCGACCAGAACAAACCTATTTAATTCTCCTGGACTGCTGGTGATATCAAACACTGAGACTCTTTACCGGATGCAAAGTGTTAAGGTATAGATAAGACTGACCAGCTCAGACTCAGTGGCTGGAGATTTTGCTTGCCAAACTGAGATGTCAGATAAGTATCTCCTAGCCAGATCCTAAGGAGCAGATTACCCAGGCTAATTGTGATTATCTCCCTGAGGTTACCCAACTATAGTGTAGGTCAGATCGCCAGTATTGACATAGTCGGCTAAAGCTGTTAGCAGAAGAATTGGCAGGTTGAAGTGGGGGGGGGGGGGAAGGTGTGACTTTGTTTATGAGCTCTGGACAGCTTGATGGACCATGAGAATGTAACCGTGGGAGTGCAAACAAGTGTTGTTCAGTCCTGACTGACAGCGAATAGACTTATCCACGGGGTGGGGCTGTGACATCCTTGAATGAGAGTGGTTTTAGGAGTAATTTGGGAGGAGCTTAGAAGAAGTTATAAGAGGGTGGATTCTAGAACTGGGAATTAAGACTCTGCCATTAGCACACCATCTGTTGGGCTTAAACCCTAAGCTTGAGACAGAACTTTTGGAGTTGTGTTTTCATTTTCCAGGTAAGCGAAACTATTTTCCCACCTTTATTTCGTGATATAAATCTAACTGTCTTTTTGCTCAAGTGTGGATCTTCATCACTTTGTAGTACTCCTTAGCGGACACTTCTCCATTCTCGTAGGGCACTGTCAAATTGCTTTATATCGTAATTGATATTGTCATGAATGTTTTTTCGTTCACATATGTTTCAATGTTGTATAACTTAAATGTTGAAGTTACCATTGAAATTTAGTGAACTATCATTTTTTTCTGAAATCACAAGTTAACCTTAGCAGTCTTTTCACGTGTGGTTAATTTGAATATGTATTACATACAGCTAACACACTGAAATGTCTTTAACTTCCGGGAGGCTAATGCGGAAATTGATCCCGGAGAGTAAATCCGTGAGATTTGATGTTTGATTCGCCCCAGAAATATTGTTAGCATTCTGGGCGAGTCCATTGTTCCAAGCATTGATACCAGAACTTGTTCTGTCTAACTGATTGTCATTTTGAGTTTGTACGAGAGCTGGCACCTGACATAGAAGACTTAACTATCATTACAGGACATGAGTAGAGGAAGGCAGGAAAGCTAAGAACTACAATGTGAGACGAAGCTCTTCCAGACTGGACAGGAGTGAATGTGAAAATGAGGAAGAGATTAAATGTTTTATTAGAATAGACATGTTTGGTGTTATTATAATAGACATGTTTGGTGTACATCTAGATTAGATACTACACATATGCGCTTGTTTCTGTACCACAGTTCCCACATTGGGCACGGACTAGTAGGCATCCATTCTTTGCCGACCGTCTGAGTTTAACGACCTGCTTGAAGCAGCGAGGACGACAAACTGGAAAAGGATAGGCAGGGTCTCAAATCGAGAACTGCCTAAGGTTTATTTTCTCCAATTATATGAGTTGCGTATAATTATTGATTAATTTCACCAGTAACACCATCTTCACTCTACTAACCTAAACAGGTTCATTTTATTTTTTGATAGATTTATTCAATAAATCTTGTTCATGTTGTTATCAAATAGTTGAGTAAATTGTGTACTTAGGTTCAAGTGTCTTTGTGCATACTAGTTTACTTCAGCTCACAAATATTTAAATTACTTGATGGGAGCTTTTGTTAAATTAATGCCAAGAGAGGAGAAAGTCGGAGGGGTTAACTGTGTATCTTGATATGATCTTTTTGGGTTCATCTTGAAATCTATCTATCGAGAGGTAAAAATGAAGCATTGTATGAAAGGAGTGGAGTGGAAGGGCAGAATGTTAGACGGGCCTGCGTGCCCAATTCTTGACCCTTTGAAAATAAAGTTTGTTCGTTTGTTCGTTCGTTCGTTCTATCCCTTCTCCTACTCCTGTGGATACAAGTACATTAACTTTCATTTAATAGGACGAGCCACTCGCTCTTTCCTTGGTTATCCAGGACTGTCTAGGATCAACATAGCCTAGATATTAGACCAGTTTCTCTGGTGGAGGTGGGGTGTTGAGAGGTAAACTCCTACTCATCACAAAAGCATCTATCCACTTTGGGACGCACTGTAGGAAGCCAACTAAGTATCGAGTATATAATGCTTGACTCATATTTATGTAGACCGATGGGCACTCAGTGGGTGATGTAGTCACCATCACGCCGGTCTCGTTTACTTTCCGTGACTTTTTCTGGTACACATTTCTGGGTCCACCTACAAGCCAAGGTCATTTTTGGAAGGACAAAATCCGACTCACTGAGAATTCTAAATCATCAAGGCTCATGTCATCGCTTCTCTAAAGAGGAACAATGTGTTATTTTCAGATTAAGGACTGGGCACAACAGGCTTCGTCAACATACGTGCAGACTTGACTCGTCGCTACAACTTGGCACCAGAAAATACTGATTATGTGCCCGAACACTGTCAACTGTATGCTGTCAACAGAAACGCAATCTGGCCGGTTCCAGTCAGAATAAAGACAAAGCTGTTTGGTACACATGGATATTTGGATTGCACGATAGATTTTATAAAGGCCACTGTCTTCCTGATATACGTTTTCTAACAAAAGGATCGAAATTGCTGCTCTTTTTGTAACTGCTATTTCCGTACAAGATGAGTTGCATTTAATCGAAGCTGCATTTCTTACGTCGGACTGTTTGTGTTAGAACTTCTGTTGACTGTCTTATGTTTTAATGTATGTGTATGCTAGTGGATATCCTGAGACTCAAGTCTGTGTCAATTTTACACAAGGGTCAGTTATAGAATTATGTGTGTTTTTCTTTGGCACAAAGAGCTGTGCAAAGATGGAGTGTCTCGTCTGCAATGAAGCTAATACTAAAATTACCAGACTGCGGGTTTCATCCAGCTTTTGGCCAGCTTATCAACTTTCTGCGTATACAGCAAGTTACTGCCTTTGGCGATGTAGGCAGGGGGTCTTTGAGCCTGAGGACCTACGGCCGCATCCCTAGTGCTGTCGCCTCGACTGTGAAGATGAACATTTTATTTTGTCCCCGACAGAAAAAATTCCCAGTTGTACCCAGCATTCTGGATATTTGCTGCGCGAGACGGAGTTTTAGCTGACGCTTTGATGTCGAGTCTTATATCAGTTAATTCCCTGAGTGGGCTCCACGGCTCCATTGTCGTGAAAACAAGAATAGATCCCACCCCTCTAACAAACATGTCGTAGAAGTTAGCTGGGGGCAACCTCTAAAATATGAGTGCATCTGTTAGAGAAGCAAGCAAACAACAGTTTGGAAACTAATTAGCCAGATCTCTAACACAAATGGGAGCGCAACACCCACTTCTTGGAACAAGACTTAAGTACGGAGATGGACGAACGACTATGACTTTCCACTTGAGTTTACAATATGAACACGAACAAGAAAAAAGAAATCAGTAAATCATGAAGAACGTTCAGAAGATTAAACAAATATATTGACGGTTTCATCAAAACGTGGAGTGAAGACACATTGGAAATAGAAGATGTCACGATTGTATTTAAGTCTATCATCATCATAATCATCATCATCACCCTCATCAT
>CAJHNH020002782.1:65000-94300 GCA_905116865.2 Candidula unifasciata
AAGAAGAAGAAGAAGAAGAAGAAGAAGAAGAAGAAGAGAAGTTCTATTATCAGTTGCCTTATTTATTCTCTTATGACACTGTAGCTGATGGTGATAATTGATCCCTCATATCAAACGCTGGTGACAAGTTTGCTTGAAGAGTCAAGAGACCCACACAATGAACCTCTTTGAAGGATCCAAAATCTGAAGTTTAAGATCCAGTTTTGCACACCCCTTGCCTATTTTGGCCCACTAGCTGAGAGTGCACAAACCCACGAGGAGAATGAAGTCACATGACTACTGCAAACGTACCGTCTGACACTCATTCTCTAATCCCCAGGCTTTCAGTTTTATCAGTGCGATTTTACGTCACCCATAAAAATGTCTTTCTGTTTAATCCCAGCAATAGATAGGGGAAGCTTCTTATAGACGGTTACTTATCCGTGCTGATATTTACAGCCAACTCAGGTGATCGCAGTAAGTAAGTAAAGTGAAGTAAAGGTCAATTTCCAACCACTTCAGACAAATTGGGCATATTGGGCTATTACTATAATTTATAAACCAATCGGCACTTGGTGGATAATGTGGTCAGCATCACACGGATCAGCTTTACTTCCCAGGAATTGTTTTCGCTGTCTGTTGTGTAAATGAAGTCACAGAGACATTCCTCTTTATCTACGAAAGCTAGCACCAATCGTCTCTTTCTTGTCACTGTCGCTTCTAGATATACATTTCTGTAACCTTTGGCGCCATTTCAATGGTTTGAGATGAATTCTATCAGTGGGCTTTAAGCTGTACCAAAGATAAGGCCAATGAAGACACTTTATTGGGGATGCTTAGCTGGTCATGTTTTTAGTACACTTGTTTCCATAGCGATGCGCACACGCCATTTGAAGGTGACAGGTTCGATTCCTGGCATGGTAACTACAGCTTTTGAGTTGTATGTTGCCGTGTGTCCTTTTTTCTTTCCAATTCTTTCTATGAGTGCCGATGAATGCATTGTCTGTTAATTTATTATATATCTATTATAAGATGAGATATTCAGATTTTGATAAACCAGTCGATAATCATGTAATCTGGTAATCATAGTTTCAAATTCGTACCAAATATATCATCCTATTCTTGCTCCATTCCTGTGACAACCAAAAACACATGGAATATCTATCACTGTCACTTGTGAAAAAAAAAAAAAAATTACGCAAATTCAACAGAATACATACGCATTTAATACACACGGCAGCAGTCAGAATAGCCAAAACAAACATTCAGACACTAGAAATGCAGTACATCGTTCCAGCAGATCAGTAGTTACATATGCAACTAATATCAACAGGCACCACCAATTCTGTGGAACATGCCACTTGTCATTATCTGAATCTGCAGTTCACAACAAAATCCAGGTTGGACATGGTCAAAACATGTTTAAAATGAAATCCGCAGTTCACAGTGTCGCCTCACTCAGTAGCTGGGCTTCTTCTTCTTCGTTCACCGGCTGTAAATTCCGGCGGAAGGTCCCGGTTAATCGTCCGCTTGGACTTTTGGCTTTTACCTGGACCTGAGTTTTGCGTGTACAACCGTTTTGCTGTTCCCTGCCTCGCGGGCAGATGTACTCCGACTTCGAGGGAATCAGTAGCTGGGCAACGGAACAATATCTTTTCAGTCTATATATGCAGGAAAATGCAGCAGGTAACTATTGTCAGAAGCATAAACTTGCCACGACTAAAAACAGTAATCTAACGTAACCGTCACATTGACCACAAGTTGCAGACCACCTTTCTCAACACGCTTTGCGAGAAAGTTACAATCACAGCATGTCTGTAGAGCTGATTCTCAATCGTGCGGAAGGCAGCAGTGAATGCCTCCACCTCTATTCTCAAACTATACATTGTGATATCATATGCCAGGCTTTGCTGTTCCAAGTCACGTCCATTAGCTTTTGCTATGAACCCCTATGCACTTCGTCTGCCCCTCAACTCAGAGCCGTCTGTATAGATAATCACATCACCTGGAATTGTCAGGAATCATTTGTTGAACCTCTGATTCTGCAGCACCAGTTTGCCAGCTCCTGCACTCACGACTCAAATTGATAAGAACCCTATACAAGTCTGAAACTTGATCAGACACTTTGACCTACTCCTCGACTCTCACAAATGTGTCGAGCCTGCACTCATGTCCAATCGTGTCTTCAGCCTGCGCCATCCAAGACCTTTCTATTTTCAGTCTGTGACCCTTAGCTTTACCCAGGGCTTCATACAGGAGGTGATTTCTTTCTGCAGCTACTCCGAGATATGACTTTGCAGAACTTTGAACCTGTCAGCGATAGGAGACAGTGCAAGTATATATCTCATACATATTACCGGGGTTTCTCTTTTGCATCCTTGAATTATCCACACGGCTTCATTCTGTATGCGTTCAAGTTTCGTCAGCTGATTCTTTGATATGGTAAACATTCCAAGTACACAATCTATCATGACAGGATCACAGGCTGGAACATTGTGAACAGAACTCTTTGTTCCTGGTCCATTGCTGCCATAATCTTGAAAGCATTGAGTCCTTTTTTGGTCTTACATGATCCCTCAGGGACATTCTTCTATCGAAAATGATATCCAGGTACCTCAATTTACTTTCTCTTTTGATGTTATTGTTAATAATTGTGAGGTTTGAAAGGTTAGCTCTTACAATTATGTTGTCCAGATTGCACCACAAAGCAGCCACCTTTTCTGAGTTGATGACAGCACCTATTTCTACACACCAGTCAGTCACTTTGTCTACACTTGCCTGCAGATCTTTGGTTATCCGTTGCTTGCCTCTCCCCTGCCTGTATGCAAGAACATAGTCGTCAAACAAGAAAGAAACACATTACACAGATACCCAAGAATTAACTACACAATTAAAAGAAAATGTCCGTGCCCTTTCCACAATGGAGCCTGGCAACATTGTATCATTTTTCTCTTTGGAAATATTACATGGTGAGGCCACAGTCTCTTCCACGGTGCGACTCTTGTACCAGTGTGCAAACCACGTAAACTGATCTTTACCTGTCCACCGCTGGGAACGAACCGCGGTATTTGAGGGTCATGAAAGCCACGGATCAGCACTAACTACATCAAGCCAATAAAAAAAAAAAAAAAATACGCTATAGATGTGTCCATGAAAATATGACCTCACACATATATCTAACAAAGAAATACATGACACATATATCCAAGAAAGAAATACATGACACATATATCCAAGAAAAGAATACATGACACGTGTATCCAAGAAAGAAATACATGACACATATATCCAAGAAAGAAATACATGACACATGTATCTAAGAAAGAAATACACGACACATACATCCAAGAAAGAAATACACGACACATATATCCAAGAAAGAATTACATGACACATGTATCCAAGGAAGAAATACATTACACATATATCCAAGAAAGAAATACATGACACATATATCCAAAAAAGAAATACATTACACATGTATACAAAAAAGAAATACATGACACATATACCCAAGAAAGAAATACGTGACACATGTATCCAAGAAAGAAATACACGACACATATATCCAAGAAAGACAATACATGACACATATATCCAAGAAAAGAATACATGACACATGTATCTAAGAAAGAAATACATGACACATATATCCAAGAAAGAAATACATGAAACATTATCAAAGAAAGAAATACACGACACATATATCCAAGTAAGAAATACACGACACATGTATCCAAGAAAGGAATACATATCACATATATCCAAGTAAGAAATACATGAGATATGTATCCAAGTATGTAGTACATGACACATGTATCCAAGTAAGAAATACATGACACATGTATCCAAGAAAGAAATACACGACACATATATCCAAGAAAGAAATACATGACACATATATCTAAGTAAGAAATACACGACACATGTATCCAAGAAAGGAATACATGACACATGTATCCAAGTAAGAAATACATGAGATATGTATCCAAGTATGTAATAAATGACACATGTATCCAGGTAAGAAATACATGTCACATGTATCCAAAAAAGAAATACATGACACATGTATCCAAGTAAGAAATACATATCACATGTATCCTAGTAAGAAATACATGACACATGTATCCAAGAAAGAAATACATGACATATGTATACAAATGAGAAATACATGACACATATAGCCAAGAGAGGAATACATGACACATGTATCCAAGAAAGAAATACATGACACATATTTCCAAGAAAGAAATATATGACTCATATATACAAGAAAGAAATACATTACACATGTATCCAAGAAAGAAATACATGACACATATATCCAAGAAAAGAATACATGACACATGTATCAAAGAAAGAAATACATGAAACATATATCCAAGAAAGATATACACGACACATATATCCAAGAAAGAAATACATGAAACATATATGCAAGTAAGAAATACACGACACATATATACAAGAAAGAAATACATGACACATATATCCAAGAAAGAAATACATGACACATATATCCAAGAAAAGAATACATGACACATGTATTAAAGAAAGAAATACATGACACATATATCCAAGAAAGATATACACGACACATATATCCAAGAAAGAAATACATGAAACATATATGCAAGTAAGAAATACACGACACATATATCCAAGTAAGAAATACATGACACATATACCCAAGAAAGAAATACATGACACATGTATCCAAGAAAGAAATACACGACACATATATCCAAGAAAGACAATACATGACACATATATCCAAGAAAAGAATACATGACACATGTATCTAAGAAAGAAATACATGACACATATATCCAAGAAAGAAATACATGAAACATTATCAAAGAAAGAAATACACGACACATATATCCAAGTAAGAAATACACGACACATGTATCCAAGAAAGGAATACATATCACATATATCCAAGTAAGAAATACATGAGATATGTATCCAAGTATGTAGTACATGACACATGTATCCAAGTAAGAAATACATGACACATGTATCCAAGAAAGAAATACACGACACATATATCCAAGAAAGAAATACATGACACATATATCTAAGTAAGAAATACACGACACATGTATCCAAGAAAGGAATACATGACACATGTATCCAAGTAAGAAATACATGAGATATGTATCCAAGTATGTAATAAATGACACATGTATCCAGGTAAGAAATACATGTCACATGTATATAAAAAAGAAATACATGACACATGTATCCAAGTAAGAAATACATATCACATGTATCCTAGTAAGAAATACATGACACATGTATCCAAGAAAGAAATACATGACATATGTATACAAATGAGAAATACATGACACATATAACCAAGAGAGGAATACATGACACATGTATCCAAGAAAGAAATACATGACACATATTTCCAAGAAAGAAATATATGACTCATATATACAAGAAAGAAATACATTACACATGTATCCAAGAAAGAAATACATGACACATATATCCAAGAAAGATAACGACAATATACATGACATATGTAACAGAAATGCAAGAAATACATGACACATATATCCAAGAGAGGAATACACGACACATGTATCCAAGAAAAAAAAAATACATGAAACATATTTCCAAGAAAGAAAAATATATCCAAGAAAGAAATACATGACACATATATATACAAGAAAGAAATACATGACACATGTATCCAAGAAAGAAATACATGACACATATATCTAAGAAGAAATAAATACATGACACATATATCCAAGAAAATACATACATGTGACAAATGTATTCAAGAAAAATAAATACACGACACATATATCCAAGAAAGAAATACATGACACATGTATCCAATCCAAGAAATAAAGAAATACACGACACACACATATATCCAAGAAAGAAATAAGAAATATATAAGTAAGAAGAATACGACACATGTATCCAAGAAAGGAATACATGTCACATGTATCCAAGTAAGAAATACATGAGATATGTATCCATGTATGTAATAAATGACACATGTATCCAGGTAAGAAATACATGTCACATGTATCCAAAAAAGAAATACATGACACATGTATCCAAGTAAGAAATACATGGCACATGTATCCTAGTAAGAAATACATGACACATGTATTCAAGAAAGAAATACATGACATATGTATACAAGTGAGAAATACATGACACATATAGCCAAGAGAGGTATACATGACACATGTATCCAAGAAAGAAATACATGACACATATTTCCAAGAAAGAAATATATGACTCATATATACAAGAAAGAAATACATTACACATGTATCCAAGAAAGAAATACATGACACATATATCCAAGAAATAAATACATGACACATATATCCAAGAAAAGAATACATGACAAATGTATCCAAGAAAGAAATACATGACACATATATCCAAGAAAGAAATACATGACACATGTATCCAAGAAAGAAATACACGACACATATATACAAGAAAGAAATACATGACACATATATCCAAGAAAGAAATACATGACACATATATCCAAGAAAAGAATACATGACACATGTATCAAAGAAAGAAATACATGACACATATATCCAAGAAAGATATACACGACACATATATCCAAGAAAGAAATACATGAAACATGTATCCAAGAAAGGAATACATGACATATGTATCCAAGTAAGAAATACATGTCACATGTATCCGAGTATGTAATACATGACACATGTATCCAAGTAAGAAATACATGACACATGTATCCAAGAAAGAAATACACGACAGAAATATCCAAGAAAGAAATACATGACACATGTATCCAAGAAAGAAATACACTACACACATATACAAGAAAGAAATACATGACACATATATCCAAGAAAAGAATACATGACACATGTATCAAAGAGAGAAAAACATGACACATATATCCAAGAAAGATATACACGACACATATGTCCAAGAAAGAAATACATGAAACATATATCCAAGTAAGAAATACACGACACATATATCCAAGTAAGAAATACACGACACATGTATCCAAGAAAGGAATACATGACACATGTATCCAAGTAAGAAATACATGTCACATGTATCCAAGTATGTAATACATGACACATGTATCCAAGAAAGAAATACATGACACATATATCCAAGAAAAGAATACATGACACGTGTATCCAAGAAAGAAATACATGACACATATATCCAAGAAAGAAATACATGACACATGTATCTAAGAAAGAAATACACGACACATATATCCAAGAGAGGAATACATGACACATGTATCCAAGAAAGAAATACATGACACAAATATCAAAGAAAGAAATACATGACAAATGTATCCAAGAAGGAAATATATAACTCATATATCCAAGAAAGAAATACACGACACATATATCCAAGAAAGAATTACATGACACATGTATCCAAGGAAGAAATACATTACACATATATCCAAGAAAGAAATACATGACACATATATCCAAGAAAGAAATACATGACACATATATCCAAAAAAGAAATACATTACACATGTATACAAAAAAGAAATACATGACACATATACCCAAGAAAGAAATACATGACACATGTATCCAAGAAAGAAATACACGACACATATATCCAAGAAAGACAATACATGACACATATATCCAAGAAAAGAATACATGACACATGTATCTAAGAAAGAAATACATGACACATATATCCAAGAAAGAAATACATGAAATATTATCAAAGAAAGAAATACACGACACATATATACAAGAAAGAAATACAAGACACATATATCCTAGAAAGAAATACATATCACATGTATCCAAGAAAGGAATAAATGACACGTACATCCAAGTAAGAAATACATGAGATATGTATCCAAGTATGTAGTACATGACACATGTATCCAAGTAAGAAATACATGACACATGTATCCAAGAAAGAAATACACGACACATATATCCAAGAAAGAAATACATGACACATATATCTAAGTAAGAAATACACGACACATGTATCCAAGAAAGGAATACATGACACATGTATCCAAGTAAGAAATACATGAGATATGTATCCAAGTATGTAATAAATGACACATGTATCCAGGTAAGAAATACATGTCACATGTATCCAAAAAAGAAATACATGACACATGTATCCAAGTAAGAAATACATGACACATGTATCCTAGTAAGAAATACATGACACATGTATCCAAGAAAGAAATACATGACATATGTATACAAATGATAAATACATGACACATATAGCCAAGAGAGGAATACATGACACATGTATCCAAGAAAGAAATACATGACACATATTTCCAAGAAAGAAATATATATCACATGTATCCAAGAAAGGAATACACGACACATATATACAAGAAAGAAATACATGACATATATATCCAAGAAAGAAATACATGACACATATATCCAAGAAAAGAATACATGACACATGTATCAAAGAAAGAAATACATGACACATATATCCAAGAAAGATATACACGACACATATATCCAAGAAAGAAATACACGACACATATATACAAGAAAGAAATACATATCACATGTATCCAAGAAAGGAATAAATGACACGTACATCCAAGTAAGAAATACATGAGATATGTATCCAAGTATGTAGTACATGACACATGTATCCAAGTAAGAAATACATGACACATGTATCCAAGAAAGAAATACACGACACATATATACAAGAAAGAAATACATTACACATGTATCCAAGAAAGAAATACATGACACATATATCCAAGAAATAAATACATGACACATATATCCAAGAAAAGAATACATGACAAATGTATCCAAGAAAGAAATACATGACACATATATCCAAGAAAGAAATACATGACACATGTATCCAAGAAAGAAATACACGACACATATATACAAGAAAGAAATACATGACATATATATCCAAGAAAGAAATACATGACACATATATCCAAGAAAAGAATACATGACACATGTATCAAAGAAAGAAATACATGACACATATATCCAAGAAAGATATACACGACACATATATCCAAGAAAGAAATACATGAAACATATATCCAAGTAAGAAATACACGACACATATATCCAAGTAAGAAATACACGACACATGTATTCAGGTAAGAAAAACACGACACATGTATCCAAGAAAAGAATACATGTCACATGTATCCAAATATGTAATACATGACACATGTATCCAAGTAAGAAATACATGACACATGTATTCAAGAAAGAAATACACGACAGAAATATCCAAGAAAGAAATACATGACACATGTATCCAAGAAAGAAATACACGACACATATATACAAGAAAGAAATACATGTATCTAAGTATGTAATACATGACACATGTATCCAAGTAATAAATACATGACACATGTATCTAAGAAAGAAATACACGACACATATATCCAAGAAACAAATACATGACACATATATTCAAGTAAGACATACACGACACATGTATCCAAGAAATGAATACATGACACATGTTTCCAAGTAAGAAATATTTGAGATATGTATCCAAGTATGTAATACATGACGAAACGACATGACGTTTAAAGCCAGAAATCTGTTTCTGTAACAGTGGATGTTTTACGATGGCGGCTTGTTAGGCTACCGATCAACGGACTGGAGACAAGCTTGAAGGAAAACATCCCTCCATCTTGAAACCGGCTGTTCAATGATGTTTGGCTAAATGAATCCCCACCGCAACAGTGGAAAGAAGGTGTTATATTCAAACTGCCCAAAAAAGGTGATTTAGCAGACTGCAACAACTGGCGTGGTATCACCCTACTCTCCGTACCAGGAAAACTGTTCTGCAGCATGCTAATGCAGAGACTGAAAAAGCCAATAGATGCAAGACTCCGAGAAGAACAAGCAGGATTCAGACCGAATCGGTCATGCATCGACCATATATTCACACTCAGAACCATCGTAGAAGAGTCAGTAGAGTTTCAATCCCAACTCATCATCAACTTTGTTGATTTTCAGAAGGCCTTTGACAGCATACACCGCCCTACACTCTGGAAGCTACTCACAATCTATGGTTTCCAAGATAAATATGTCAATATTATAAAGGCCTTCTACACCGATTCCCGCTGCCTTGTTAGAACGGAATCTGGTAACTCTGATTGGTTCCCAGTAGAAACAGGCGTGAAACAAGGATGTGTCTTGTCACCAATGCTTTTCGGAATAGCACTCGATTGGGTCATGCGCAAATGCACACAGGACACACATCTAGGCATCAAATGGGTCGACAAAGTTCTCGAAGATCTTGACTTTGCTGACGACCTAGCACTCCTGAGCACAACACATCTAGAAGCTCAGGAAAAAATGGACCGCCTCCAGAATATTTCAAGCCAAATCGGCCTTCAGGTCAACGCAGCCAAAACGAAAATCATCGATCTTACCAACGAGTCGAAAGACATCAAACTAAAGGATATTGTTCTTGAAAAAATCACCAGCTTCACATACTTAGGGAGCAAGATAACCTCTGCGGGAGATACAACATCAGAAATAACGACTCGAATCGCGTTAGCATCAAGTGCCTTTAACAAACTGTCAAACATTTGGAAGTCAAGATCACTCAGCAACAACACGAAACTTAAGGTCTTCAATTCCTGTGTGATCCCAGTGCTAACTTATGGTTGTGAGAGTTGGAAGTCATCAGTATCAATCGATAAGAAACTAGTCGCTTTCGAGAATAGATGCCTCCGAAAGCTATTGAATGTTCACTGGTCGGACTTTAGGTCCAATACATCTATAAGACAGGAAACAAAACAAAAATATGTGTCTGATTTTATTAGAAAGCGTCGCTGGAATTACATCGGTCACGTACTCAGAATGGACATACAGAGACTTCCCCACCAAGCCTTCGTATGGTCACCAGAGGGTAAAAGAAAACAGGGAAGACCAAAAGAAACTCTCCGTAGAACCATCACAAGGGAGAGCTCAACCATAGGTCTCAGTCGCACTCAAGACCTACATCAAGTGGCAAAGAACCGACAGACGTGGAAAGCTATGACCTCTGCCCTATGCGCCATCTTTGGCACAAGAGGAATAACTAACTAACTAATACATGACACATGTATCCAAGTAAGAAATACATGACACATGTATCCAAGTAAGAAATACATGACACATGTATCCAAGTAAGAAATACATGACACATGTATCCAAGTAAGAAATATCTGAAACATGTATCTAAGAAAGAAATACATGACACATGTATCCAATAAAAAGAAATACATGACACATGTATCCTAGAAAGAAATATATGTCACATGTATTCAAGAAAGAAATATATGATACATGTATCGAAGAAAGAAATACATGACACATGTATCCAAGAAATAAATATATGATACATGTATCGAAGAAAGAAATACATGACACATGTATCCAAGAAAGAAATACAAGACACATATATCCAAGAAAGAAATACATGACACATATATCGAACAAAGCGATACATGCCGCATGTATCCAAGAAAGAAATACATTACACATGTATCTAAGAAAGAAATATATGACACATATATCCAAAAAAGAAATATATTACACATGTATCCAAGAAAGAAATACATGACACATATATCCAAGAAAGGAATACATGACACATGTATCCAAGAAAGAAATACATGACATAAATATCCAAGATAGAAATACATGACACATATATCCAAGAAAAGAATACATGACACATGTATCCAAGAAAGAAATACATGACACATATATCCAAGAAAGAAATACATGACACATGTATCCAAGAAAGAAATACACGACACATATATACAAGAAAGAAATACATGACACACATATCCAAGAACGAAATACATGACACATATACCCAAGAAAAGAATACATGACACATGTATCCAAGAAAGAAATACATGACACATATATCCAAGAAAGAAATACACGACACATATATCCAAGAAAGAAATACATGACACATATATCCAAGTAAGAAATACACCACACATATATCCAAGTAAGAAATACACGACACATGTATCCAAGAAAGGAATACATGACATATGTATCCAAGTAAGAAATACATGAGATATGTATCCAAGTATGTTGTAATACATGACACATGTATCCAAGTAAGAAATACATGACACATGTATCCAAGAAAGAAATACACGACATATGTATCCAAGTGAGAAATACATGACACATGTATCCAAGTAAGAAAAACATGACACATGTATCCAAGTAAGAAATGCATGACACATGTATCCAATTAAGGAATACATGACACATGTATTCAGGTAAGAAAAACACGACACATGTATCCAAGAAAAGAATACATGACACATGTATCCAAGTAAGAAATACATGAGACATGTATCCAAGTGTGTAATACATGACACATGTATCCAAGTAATAAATACATGTCACACATATCCAAGAAAGAAATACATGACACATGTATCCAAGTAAGAAATACATAACACATGTATTCAAGTAAGAAATACATGACACATGTTTCCAAGAAAGAAATACATGACATGTATCCAAGTGAGAAATACATGACACATGTATCAAAGTAAGAAATACATGACACATGTATCCAAGTAAGAAATACATGACACATGTATCCAAGTAAGAAATACATGAAACATGTATCCAAGTAAGAAATACATGACACATGTATCTAAGAAAGAAATACATGACACATATACCCAAGAAAGAAATATATGACACATGTTTCTAAGAAAGAAATATATGACACATGTATCCAAGAAAGAAATACATGACACATGTATCTAAGAAAGAAATACATGACACATGTATTCAAGAAAGGAATACATGACACATGTATCCAAGTAAGAAATACATGAGATATGTATCCAAGTATGTTGTAATACATGACACATGTATCCAAGTAAGAAATACATGACACATGTATCCAAGAAAGAAATACACGACATATGTATCCAAGTGAGAAATACATGACACATGTATCCAAGTAAGAAAAACATGACACATGTATCCAAGTAAGAAATGCATGACACATGTATCCAATTAAGGAATACATGACACATGTATTCAGGTAAGAAAAACACTACACATGTATCCAAGAAAAGAATACATGACACATGTATCCAAGTAAGAAATACATGAGACATGTATCCAAGTGTGTAATACATGACACATGTATCCAAGTAATAAATACATGTCACACATATCCAAGAAAGAAATACATGACACATGTATCCAAGTAAGAAATACATAACACATGTATTCAAGTAAGAAATACATGACACATGTTTCCAAGAAAGAAATACATGACATGTATCCAAGTGAGAAATACATGACACATGTATCAAAGTAAGAAATACATGACACATGTATCCAAGTAAGAAATACATGACACATGTATCCAAGTAAGAAATACATGAAACATGTATCCAAGTAAGAAATACATGACACATGTATCTAAGAAAGAAATACATGACACATATACCCAAGAAAGAAATATATGACACATGTTTCTAAGAAAGAAATATATGACACATGTATCCAAGAAAGAAATACATGACACATGTATCTAAGAAAGAAATACATGACACATGTATTCAAGAAAGAAGTACATGACACATGTATTCAAGAAAGAAGTACATGACACATGTATCTAAGAAAGAAATACATGACACATGTATTCAAGAAAGAAGTACATGACACATGTATTCAAGAAAGAAGTACATGACACATGTATCTAAGAAAGAAATACATGACACATGTATCCAAAAAAATATATGATACATGTATCCAAGAAAGAAATACATGACACATGTATCCACGAAATACATGACACATGTACCCAAGAAATAGATATATGACACATAATCTAGTAATCCAAGGAACAAATACACCACATATGATCTAAGTAACCCACAAGGGGCTTGCATGTGTATATGCTGGGGTTGAGTTCAGTTGAGAGAGATAGCTCGAACAGTTGAGATGAAGCGGGAGAACTTGCGAAATACCAGTCTAGAGGACAGTCGAGTATGCGGTTGAAGGAAGAGAAGATCAGTTGGCAGATTTGGACTACTCAGAGAAGAAGCTGTCTTGGGTGACGACGGATGTGTGGCGGTCGTTATCGCTGGTGAAGCAAGACAGCAAAGATGTCAGCGACAGCTGTATGCTAAAGAGGACTCACAGCTGGGAGTTCTGGTAGTCATCGGGGTTTCTTCGACCAGGCTGATGTGCTGTGTGCACATTCTGGAGATTAAGCATTGTGAAGTTTTCCAGTCAGCCGATGTGACAGTGTCTGCTACGCATAGAGCAACGAGGCAAAGTTGAATAGGAGATGCAACCTGTTCATCCTTACAGCTAGCCCTGATGTGAGGAAAACAAGAGACCTAGGCATTGTAGCGGTCAGCTCAGCGGGAAGTGACAGCTAGTGTAGGCTATACGATGGAGCGCTGCTTGACTAGTTAGAGAGAGAGCGAAGCGTGGGACATTCATTTGATGATTTGCCAGGGATTGGCGGCAACACGTCGTTGAGTTTTCCTAACATTTTGTGCCTAGGTTGTGTACAACAGTTTGGAGTGTGAATCATGTCCTGGACGTTGCAGAACCAACCCTAACAGCCCCTGGCTGTTGTGTGGTTTCTCTAGGCAAATTTACGTCCAGTAGTTTGCCATTGCTCACTGGACGGTCGGCTTTCTTGATACCACTGTCGAAACCAACGCAAGGCGCATTGCCCGCAGCTGGGATCGAACCTGGCATCCCGGCATTACGAAGCGAAGTGTTCGCATCGACTTAGCCACATGTCCTGGACACTTGTTAAAATGTTCGTGTGCTGTTTTCCAACGTTAGGGCACAACAAAAGGACACGCAACCACAACAAAAAAAAATTTTTGGGGGGGGGGGGGGGGGGGGGGTGAACGATACGTTTGTTAGAGCGGCAGTGAGTCTATTCTTGTGTTTTTTTCTCTCCCTAATAGGGCTCAAGGACCAATACAGGAGCTGACACAATTGAAAATGGCCATAATGCTGACAGCATAAACGATTTCAACGTTTCATTTGAGTACACGTAATTTTGGGTTCTTAGCCAAAGCTAATAGTTGACATTTGGTGCAGTAGAGCTAAGAACATGATACCAAAACATCCAGCTTAAGAATATAGGTGGAGGCAGTCACTGCAGCTTTCCACTGTTTACAGAAGATAACATGCACACACATCGTCATTATAACTGACTCAGAATGCATGTTGAGAAAGGTAAGGAGAGGCATGCTTCGTGCAGAGTGGCATGCCTCGCTTCGGAGATCACTGGTGAGGAGCATTAATTGGATATGTTCTACAAGGTATGCCAGTGTGTTGGGAAAAGCACAGGCGGACAAACTGGCTGACTGCACCACGTGATAAAATACTGATGCATGGTAAGGCAAGCATTGAAGAAAGTGTACAACTCGGAGGAGCATATGGATCACAACAGTCTGGTGAAACTGATGCATCGGGGAGTGACGAGGGTATCTGGTCGATACTTGACGCTCAGAGGAAAGGCAAGACGCATGCATAATTAGAACTCTTGTGGCACCATTGATATTGGAACTCTGCGCTGGCTGCTGACGATGGAAACGGAGCGTTAATGGGAGTGCCCGAGTTTCTGTGATATCGGTTTTAAAATCAACTCAACTCATCTGATTAAACAAAAATGCATGCCAATCCTTGTTATTAGCCATTGATTCGCTTGTGACGCGTCTTCCCTAGACGATTTGATGATGAATTTAGACATATATTTGATCCTCCCAGGATCCTCTCGATTTTAAAATTAAAATCAAATATTGTAATTTTGTGGCTGATTATGTTTGAATAAACTCGGGTATGATTTAACAGTGATCACCTTGAAGAAACTGTTTTCAATCAAAGATCAAACATTGGTTTTTGAGAACTCACTGTTGCGGCGATGTGGATTGCCACAGATCCTGGCTAGAAGATCAAAGACATGAAGGAAATTGGAAACACATTGGAATTCATTAGATGGTTATTGTCGCAGCACGATGGCTACCCGGAGATGAAAAACAGCGCTAGATTCTGTTCTGATTAATCCTTGTATATTTCGGTTAAGGGCGACTGCGAACAGAAACTAGGAGTGGTACTCCGTGGTTTGGGGACAGGCGGGGAGGGCAGGTGCTAAATAGACGCGTATAAGTGTTTACAAATAATAAAGATAATGATAATAATGTGGGCAATGGCAAATATATGTAGTAATTTATTTGAAATGATAAGAAAGGAAACAACTACTCAAGAAAAGAACTTCTATGTATAGCTAAAGTAGGGGCTTAAATCTCAAAAACATTGCAATCGATTGTGGCGAGTGATAAGCTTAACCCCATAAAACAAATACTATTATTCACGTAAACACAAACGCATATACATTCGACTTTTCACGTAAACACAAACGCATACAAAAGTACACGTGCTTATATAAGTGTATACATTTAACCATGTCTGTCACGTAAAAACTAGGGAGGCATCGCTCAGAGCTGTCTCCTGTTGTTTGCTGGAAAAAAAGATAAGAGTATAATGTCGTCCAGCATTCCCTTTATGGGTTCAGTGGCAACATTGTGGGGGAAACAATTATAGACCAACTGCCTCCAAACAAGCATGTCGTAGAAGTCGACTTATTGGAGACATCCTTCGAAGTCAGCGTATACCCACATGAGAAGCAAGGAACCAAGAGTCTGCATACAAAGAAGCCAGATGTGTGAAACGGATGTGTACGTAAAACTCAGGTTCTGAAACAGAGTTAAAGTCCTATGGTGGATCCGCCAGAGTTTACAGCCAGCCAGTATTTTTTTTTTTAAAGTATCTAGAAACCATGAGTTTTTAACCTTTGGCTCCATATTATGGATATCGCAACCCTTCGGCCTTGATTCCATGACATGTACCGTACATCTGGAAGAAATGTGGCTTTTCTGCCTACCCCCGGGCGTGAACCAGGACAACAAGGAGTTCGTCACCCGGTCACCACGAAAGTCAGGTTTAACCAACTATGCTAGCGAGCCGGGCACAGCCAGCCAGTAAACGAAACAAAAGGTTCAACATGCATTTGTGTCCATTATTAATTCACCATGTTTATGTAAGCCGCAGCTGTGTTTTTTGTAGTCTCTGGACAACTTGCTAAAGTTTTCCAACAACAACAGCTATAAACTCCTTGTTCGATTTTCTCACAACACAATAGGACAGTTCTACTTTTAGATTCCCAAACACTCCACGACCGCTTTTGTGTCAAGCCCAGAGAAGGGTCAATTAATTCCCCAAGCAAGATGTAATTATCCTCGGCAACGGCTGACGCTAGCGTACAGTACGTACTTGAACGACCTAAATTGTCACGGGACATTTACTTTATGAAGTTTCAGGAGTTACTCAGCCGTGATCCGTTGGGGATATACGTTATTTATAGGCCACGTGACAATCAATGAAAAAGTCGTTCAGCTGATGACATGGCTGTACTATGGACAATGTAGGTGTTTCTATGAGAGTGGGTCTTAAGCTGGTGGTCTTGCTTGTAATGTCAGTGAAAAAACGGCCCCGTTCTGATTAATTTGACGCATCGCCAATATAATGCAGGACACATAATTGTATACGTTAATCGGCAGTTGATAGGGGATATGGTCGATAACATTCAGGCTGCCTTTTCTTTCCAGGACTTTACTTAGTACCCATTTAAGAAGGAGTCGCCTGGGAGCCAAAGTAAATTTGAGGGTGGGTACAAAATAAGTTGGAGGGGGCGGGGGGGGGGGGGTAAGAAATTTGCTTTGCTGCAAATAGGAATAAATGATCTTAGTGCCGGCTAGCAAGCATTTAGCCGGTTCGGCTACGCTATCCTAGCTCCTTGTATTGGTTGTACGCTGGTGACTGTATGTGTCTGTGGGAGATTGGATCTGTTTATCCTAACAAATGCTGGAGACTGTTTGTGTCTGTCGGAGATTGGGTCTGTTTATAATAATGAACGCTGGTGACTGTATGTGCTTGTGGGAGATTGGGTCTGTTTATCCTAGTGCACACCAGAGTATGTGTGTGTCTGAGGGAGGCTGGGTTTGTTCATAATAATGAACGCTGGAGACTGTATGTGCCTGTGGATGATTGGGTCTGTTTATCGTTCTAAACACCGGCAACTGTTTGTATTTGTGGGAGACTGGGTCTCTTTATCCTAATGAACGCTGGAGTCTGTATGTTTTTGTGGAAAAATTAGTCAGTTTATCCTAGTAAAAACCAGCTACTGTATGTGTTGTGGGAGGCTGGGTCTGTTTATCAGAGTGGACGCTGGAGACTGTATGTGTGTGTGGAATATTGCGCCTGTTTATCCCAGTGAACGCTGGAGACTCTATGTGTTTGTGGGAGATAGGGTCTGTTTATCCTAGTGGAGGCTGGAGACTCTATGTGTTTGTGGGAGATTGGGTCTGTATCCTGGTGAATGCTGGAGACTCTATGTGTTTGTGGGAGATTCGGTATGTTTGTCCTAGTGGACGCCGGAGACTGTATGTGTCTTTGGAAGATTGGGTCTGTTTATTTCAAATAGGCGCTGGAGAAGGTATGTGTCCCCCCCCCCTCCCCCCAGTTCATACAGCTGTGTAGTATGTGCCAGGACAGTGACAAGAGGTCACATAAGCCAGCTTTAGGCCCCAGAAATGAGGTGTCTGAGAAAGGCGGTAGTTGTGGCAAGACAGAGCAGAGTTTACAGCCTGACAATACACATGATCCATGTCTTTCAGACTTTATTGAATCAGTCACAGTAAAGATGATTAGACATGTATACATGGGAGAGGTTCGGCCCCTACGGCTTGCATGGAAGGCCAAGAACCGGAGAACCACACCATAAGAACGAGCCAGGGTTCGCTGACAATATCTGACAGTCCCTGACGGACAGAGAACTGCAATGAAACAAAGCCGGAAAGAAAACTGCTGACAGAGAAGTCTGGCGATCTGTCTGGCTAGCTTCTACACCACAAGATAGACAAGAAATAGAACGACCAGGTAAATTGAAATATACAGCTGTGTTTCGATGTTTTATATATATATATATAATATATATATATATATATATATATATATATATATATATATATATATATAAATTAGCAGATGGTGTGTGTGTGTGTGTGGTACGCAAAAGTACGCTATACTGACACCCATTTTAGACATCGTTTGATTTTTCAGAGCTACTGTATTGAACACTTCTCATCGTGGAGACAACATCCTTTTTCTAGACAATTTGTGCTGAGTCCCGCACTTTTTTTTTCTCTTAAAAAAAACAACAACATAATTTTGGTGAGATTACATCACTTGCAACACACATACAACGCATATACCACCCACATACAACACACGCCGTTGTAATTATATAGTAACATACACCGAAAGCACACTGTAATTTGCCTATTGATAAGCGTCTTTTGCCCTCCTGTAAGATCCATTGATTGAAACGTTAATTGTGAATCCTTTACAAGACGTTGTAGAACCAAATGCAGAATTCTTGTTTAACTGTTTCGTTTAATAAGGTAATTATACCCGCAGTCGTTTGTCATTGCAAACTAAACGGTCGGCTTTCGGTGCCTTTATCAAAATCAACACACAATGTGGCCTGCTGTCACACCGCTAGCAGGTGTGGTCGAACCGGGGTATATGGAAATTACGAAGCGCGTTGGCAACTCCTAAGCTACAGACTCAGCTGTCCTGGTAAAAAAAAAAAAAAAATAGTATATATTAATGAGGCCCTATTTTGTGTTATTTATTATTATCATCATTATTATTCAGTTGTTTTGTTATCTTCAGGACTGTAAGAAAACCATTTCGTGCATGCGAATCAAACAGGTACACATCGCTGACACCCTGTTTCACCATAAAGCTATACACGGTTAGTTGCGTATCCTTTACAGGACGTTGTAGAACCAACCCCAACAGTCCCTGACTGTTGTGTGGTTTTTCATTGCTTTCTAGACGGTCGGCTTTCTTGATACCACTGTCGAAACCAACGCAAAGCGCATGGCCCGCACCTAGGATTGAACCCGGCATCCCGGCATTACGAAGCGTTCGCATCGACTTAGCCACAGAGCCAACTAAAGCAAATACAGCTAATTAGGGCACCATCGTTTAGTTTGACCAATGCTCAACAGGGCAGATAAGTCTTTCTGTCCTCCATGATCATTTCTCTTGTTGAATGTTTCAGTGCTTTTCCCTATGTATTTATTATGAGCATTGACACCGTCAGGAACGGCAGACTGTCTTAGTGGTTATGGTGCCCAGGTCTTGTGCGGGACACCGAGGTTCGATCCTCAGTAAGAAATTAAGATTATAATTTTTTTTGTCTGGAGTCATAAATAGGAATCCAAAAACTGCAGTGCAGCATGCAAAAGCCAAGAAACTTCCGGCTCAGAAAAGCGAGTAGCAATCTGATATTTCAATTGTAGATATTTTTCTTTTTTCTTTTAGGAATCTTTAGCTGTTGACTTTTCTACCGTATCTTGACTGAAGGTAAATAGTTTGTCGTTAGCTACTGATTTTAGTGTATGGAGCGACACTTTGAGCTGCGGATGTATATTTGGAACGCTTTTCGACTGTACCAAACGTGGTTTGTGTTGTGAACTGCAGACTCAAAAAAGAAAATGAAGAGTGGCGTGTTATTACAGAACTAGTGGGGCCTCATGCAATTAATTGTGTGTACATCCACAGATATGTTGTAATGACTGCTTTCATAGATGATGAATTACGCTTTTAGTGGTGGACAGTTGATGTAAACACTTGTTACATCTGCCTTATATATTTAATGCATGTGCATATTGTTACTTAGCTGATACTGCCATGTGTTTTTTTACGAGGGACAGAAATGAGCATTCAGTGTGTTTTTCGCTGGCACAGGAACTATAGTGTGACTAGTATGCTGACTAGTGTGCTGACTAGTGTGCTGACTAGTGTGCTGACTAGTGTGCTGTCTAGTGTGCTGACTAGTGTGCTGACCAGTGTGCTGACTGACCAGTGTGCTGAACAGTGTGCTGACTAGTGTGCTGACTAGTGTGCTGACTAGTGTGCTGACCAGTGTGCTGACTGACCAGTGTGCTGACTAGTGTGCTGACTAGTGTGCTGACTAGTGTTCTGACTGACTAGTGTGCTGACTGACTAGTGTGCTGACTTATGTGCTGACTAGTGTGCTGACTAGTGTTCTGACTGACTAGTGTGCTGACTGACTAGTGTGCTGACTGACTAGTGTGCTGACTGACTAGTGTGCTGACTGACTAGTGTGCTGACTGACTAGTGTGCTGACTAGTGTGCTGACTGACTAGTGTGCTGACTGACTAGTGCGCTGACTGACTAGTGTGCTGACTGACTAGTGTGCTGACTGACTAGTGTGCTGACTGACTAGTGTGCTGACTGACTAGTGTGCTGACTGACTAGTGTGCTCACTTGTGTGCTGACTAGTGTGCTGACTGACTAGTGTGCTGACTGACTAGTGTGCTGACTGACTAGTGTGATGACTGACTAGTGTGCTGACTGACTAGTGTGCTTTACTGACTAGTGTGCTGACTTGTATGCTGACTAGTGTGCTGACTGACTAGTGTGCTGACTGACTAGTGTGCTGACTGACTAGTGTGCTGACTGACTAGTGTGCTGACTTGTGTGCTGACTAGTGTCCTGACTAGTGTGCTGACTGACTAGTGTGCTGACTGACTAGTGTGCTGACTGACTAGTGTGCTGACTGACTAGTGTGCTGACTGACTAGTGTGCTGACTTGTGTGCTGACTAGTGTGCTGACCTGTTTGCTGACTAGTGTGCTGACTGACTAGTGTGCTGACTGACTAGTGTGCTGACTGACTAGTGTGCTGACTGACTAGTGTGCTGACTGACTAGTGTGCTGACTGACTAGTGTGCTGACTGACTAGTGTGCTGACTTGTGTGCTGACTTATGTGCTGACTAGTGTGCTGTGAAGTTGGAACTGAGAATAAACAAATTAACTAGTCATGGAGCCTTTAATCCCCAGCCCATGATATCCAGGGGATTCTGTTGTCTCGAAGCATGGTGCCCGTCTTGAGTGCTGGAGGTCTGGTTCCAGGCCTTGGTGAATGCTGAGATTTTTTTCACATGGACTTCTAGCAATTTCTCCTGGTCTCTGGGTAGTGAAATCTGACGCCCGTGTGTATTGTTGCGCACGTAAAAAATTATTTGGCAGTTTGAAGTCGAAAAGAGCAACGTAACGGTTCTGCCCGGGCAAAAATTTGGAGTTCAAAATCCACCCAAAGTATTTCCGAGACTTCGCCGGTGCTAGGGATTTCGTGCACTGCCCTGAGATTTGTCAGACTCGGGCTTGAGTTAGAAGTACAAAGGAGCACTTATGGGTTACTACCTTTGTGTCTTGATGTTGATTGGTTGTATAAACCATAAACCAAACTTTGAACCTTCTGCGTCTTATACCCATCCTGCGCCCCTGATGTCACGGCCAAGAAAGCTCTCACCCTGTCCTCGTGTGAAACATCACTGTGTGTGAGACTTTCACGTTACTCACAGATAACTGTGTAATTTGATCGACTGTTTTCTACAACCGCGTTACAGATAACTGCTAAATATGAACGACTTTTTTACAACCACGTTCACTTTACACGTTAGTGGGTGTTAATCAGCAATTTCCGAGTACAGACGCAGACAGTGTCCGTAGCAATAGTCTCGCTTGCTTCGTTCATGAGCTATTAGCAGGGGTATCGAAAAAGTGCCCCATTGGAAATAGTTAAGCTGACAGGCGGTGTAAAAAGCAGAGAAAGGGCACAAAGCACAATGTTTTAAATAACTTTCGTGAATTAGGGAAATAAGTGCTTCGGTGATTGAAACTGAGTAAGCAAAAATATAAAGGCGATACCGATCATATACATCGCGGGTATTTACCATAAGTAATGAAATATAATGTATGTGTGATTTATTTAGTGTCGTTGGTGTATTTCTGTAGGTATAAGGTCATGTGATCATAGTTGCAACATCACAGCAAACGGTTCACCATTTCTATGATTACAAAAACCAAACGTAATGCATATCACTGCACCTTGTGAACTTATTCACATAAACTCTAGTCTTGACACAGCCAACTGGACACACACGCATTAAATATATAAGGCAGCTGTAAGAAGCGCCAGCACAACATTCCAGCACTAGGAAGGCATTTTAGCATCGAAGAAAGCAGACATTACAACGAATCAGTAGTTGCATACTCCGGTAATCACGTAAAGCACCACCATTTCTTTGACAACAGGCTACTGGCCAATTTTCCTAATCTGCAGTTCACAACACAAACCAAACTGAGTACAGTCTAAAAGCATTTCAAATGAAATCCGCAGCTCGCAGTGTCGGGTCTTACACTCAGCTCGTTAACTGTGCGACAATACTTTACAGTTTAAGTCTACATACCTGGGGAATACAAGTGCTAGGCATAGTCTAAAGCAAACCAAGTCGGAACTATACGTAAAGGTAAGCGACCCTTCTCGGAACTATACGTAAAGGTAAGCGACCCTTCAGGTGTACAGGCCATATATGACTAAACTTATATTTCATAGACAAATCGCAAATCGACATTCTGTAGGGATATGGTCGACATCACGCCGGCTTCCTTTACTTTCCATGACTTTACTCTGTATCCATTTAAGGTCAGGTCAAACAAACAAAAAAGTCAGGCTTCTTCCGGCTCCCACGCCATTCCGATCCGAAGGCGAGTATCAAGCAGTTACATTGCGGCGACTTCCCAGGATGATAAAAGGTGGGGCATACAAACAACAGTACAACACATCTAGGAGACGCTTGCTTAGAAACAATCTTAGTCTTGTGGCTGTAATCTGGGTTTTGGGTTGTGTCTTTAAAAATTGCATTGTCAAAAAGTTTCCAAGGAAGCCAAGAAATTTGAATTAACATTTGTTAACTCCTATATTGCATCAGCAGCTTGTTTAGTATTTCTGTGTGTGACATGGGCAATCTTGCTTCTGTTACATCATGTCTCTGTCACATCATGTCTCTGTCACATCATGTCTCTGTCACGTCATGTCTCTGTCACATCATACCTCTGTCACATCATGTCTTTGGCATGTAATGTCTCTGTCAAGTCATGTCTCTGTCACTTTATATATGTGTCACATCATATCTTTGTCACATAATGTCTCTGCCTCATCATGTCTTTGTCATATTTTGTCTTTGTCACATCGTACATCTGTCAAATTATGTTTTTTTCTTTCTTCATATCACGTCTTTGTCTAATCACGCCTCTGTCACATCATGTGTCTGTCACATCATGTCCCTGTCACATTATGTATCTGTCACATCATGTCTCTGTCGCATTATGTCTTTGTCACATTATGTATCTGTCACATCATGTCTCTGTCACAATGTGTCTCTGTCACATCATGTCTCGGTCACATTATAGCTCTGTCACATTATAGCTCTGTCGCATCATGTCTCTGTCACATTATGTCTCTGTCAAATCATGTCTCTGTCAAATTATATATGTCACATCATGTCTCAGTCACATTATAGCTCTGTCACATCATGTCTCTGTCACATTATGTCTCTGTCACATCATGTCTCTGTCACATCATGTCTCTGTCACAGTATGTCTCTGCGGCATCATGTCTCTGTCACATCACGTCTCTGTCACATCATGTCTCTGTCACATCATGTCTCTGTCACATCATATCTCTGTCGCATTATGTCTCTGTCACAGTATGTCTCTGTCTCATCATGTCCCTGTCACATCATATCTCTGTCACAGTATGTCTCTGTGGCATCATGTCTCTGTCACATCATGTCTCTGTCACATCATGGCTCTGTCACATCATGTCTCTGTCACATCATGTCTCTGTCACAGTATGTCTCTGTGGCATCATGTCTCTGTCATATCATGTCTCTTTCACATCATGTCTCTGTCACAGTATGTCTCTGTCGCATCATGTCTCTGTCACAGTATGTCTCTGTCACATCATGTCTCTGTCACATCATGTCTCTGTCACAGTATGTCTCTGTGGCATCATGTCTCTGTCACATCATGTCTCTGTCACACCATGTCTCTGTCACATCATGTCTCTGTCATGTCTCTGTCACAGTATGTCTCTGTCTCATCCTGTCTCTGTCACATCATGTCTCTGTCACATCATGTCTTTGTCCTATTATGTGGCTATTGCATTATGTTTCTGTCACATTATGTCTCTGTCACATTATGTCTCGGTAACATCAAGTCTGTGTCGCATCATGTCTCTGTCACATTATGTCGCTGTCACAGTGTGTCTCTATCACATTACGTCTTTGTCGCATCATGTCTCTGTCGCATTATACTCAAATAACTGATATCAATTCCTCAATTAAAACTGTTCTCTATCCAAATGAAAGGCTGTATTTAATATTAAATGATTTACTGAAGTTAAAAAAGAAAAAAAAAAAAAAAAAAAAAACAGCTGTAAGGAATCAGACCATTGTAGTGTAGATTGGTGTTCTTCAAAACGAACGCTAGACAGGAGCACTGCTCAGAGCCGAGGCAAATTTTTTGCTTCTGCCGGACGGTGGCCGATACATTTTTGCTCCACTTGTAGACAGGAAATAGTTTCGTCGCCCAGCTTCTGAGCTGAATGCATGGTGTGACACTGTGGGCTGCGGATTTCATTTTGAATGTTTTTTTCGACTGTGACCAACCTGGTAATGTCAATTGTAGATTCAGAATATGGCGCGATTCCTGTCGTCGCAATGTTGGTGGTGCCGGTATGTGATTAAAATTGATCGCATGGCCAACTGCTGATCTGTTGGTGACTTCTGCTACCATCAATGATGAACTGCGTTTCTAAAGACGAACTGTTTGTGTTAGCACTTCGGATGGCTACCGTATGCTTTAATGCGTGTGTATGCTTGTGCATATGCTGAGACAGCAGTCTTTCAATCTTTCCACAAGGGACTGTGATAAACATTCTGTGTGTTTTTCGTTGGCACAGGAGCAGATCACAGATTGGGTGACCCGTTTGCTATGAAGCTGAACCTAAGACTACTAGACTAAGCTGTTTTGGACTGAAAGAGTTAAAGGACCTGTTCTCTGGTCTGTTCAGCGCGAAGACATTGGCAGAGTGCTGCTTGACTCATACATAATTTATATGAGTGTTTGAGTCTACTGTGTCCAGTGGATAAGTGAGAAATAGTGACTAGGTCGGTCCTTTGCAGCTGTGTGACTACATATGTTTCATCGGTATAACCCGTGTTTCTTTTCCAATCTGTTTCTTCACTAGGGTGACCAAGACCATTTTTTATTTGCTGTATTCTCATTTGTCTGTGTGCAGGAATGTTTACTTTGTTAATAACGACAACATGCAGGAAGCCACATGTGAGTTGCTGTGTGTGTGGTGTTGGTGAGGGTGGGGACATAGGGTAAAGGGATGGTTGTTGTGAGCTGGTGGTAGGTGGAAGAAGCCTCTTAGAGTAGAAAATTAATATTAGAAATACTGCTGTAAACGAATAATCATCTTTATCACCGTCTTTATTATCGCCAGCTTCTTCTTTCTTGTCGTTGACGTTATTGTTGTTGTTGTTGTTGTTGTTGTTTGTTCTTTCTTCTTCTTCTTCTTCTTCTTTTTCCTCATCCTCCTCCTCCTCCTTCTCTTCTTCTGACTGACAGACTAACGGACGGGCGGAAGGAGGAAATTGACAGGTAGATAGAAAGATAATAGATAGACAATTCAACAAATAATGAAGACAATAATTAAATAAATTACCAGATATATGGATGGAAATTTTAACAGATATATTTTGGAACATTGGTATTCTCCCACTGAAATAACAAACTCGTGTCTACTCGTGTCTGTTTAAAGAAAAACACATCATAAAATAGTATTTTTAGTTCTTTTTCAGAGATGGACGATTCTGTAGATATCTTTGAATTTATGAAGCCACATTTATCTTTACTCAAACTCACAATTTTATCGCCAATAAGAGGTACATAGAAGTCGTTTCACAGTGTTATCTCTTTCCCATCGCTTCACTAGCAGACATGAAAGACTTTCTGATTCATCAATCAAAAACCTATTTTTATTATTAAGTCAATAAATGCTTAGTTTGGCGAATCTTTGGGAGCTTCCAACTTCGCGATTAGACACACAATAGCTGACCGAGACAGAGTCAGAACTGGATTCGTCTTGTTAACGGCGCATTGATCGAGAAAATTGGGCCAACTTTTGTACGTAGAGCTTGGGAAAAACTGCAGCTTTGTTTCTGTGTACACTTGGAAGATTCATTGGAGGCCAATATTTCTCTCTTGTTAGATCAAGGTTGGAAAAATTGCCAGAATGGACCAATAACAAATGACTACCATTTTTGCCTGATTAAGGGTTGTTTTCATTCGAAAATACATTTCGAGGTTTGCCTTTTTGCAAACATCCGGTTTTCCCTAGGTCTGTAATTTGTGAGTTGTTTCCGGTTAATAACTTGACAAATGGAACTAAGGGCATATTTAATTCTGCCGCGTTCAAAGAAATGTATAGTTTCAAAATGTTTTGCTTTCCAATCTCCGCTCCATCTTCATTGGGAGCATCAGAAAAGTCATGTTATCGTCATGCGGTCACTTCCATACAAGCCGCTATCCTGAAAGAGACATGATGCGACAGAGACACAGCAGAACACATCTTAACAGTTTTATGGGTCCCTGGAAAACAAGTGTGCTGGGGCCTTACAACAACTACTCCCATAAATGAAATGTTAATGGTCGATACTATTGAAGATGGGATTGAAGGGGTGGGGGGGGGGAATAGAACTTCAGATTTTTTCCACTGCAAATAACTAATTTAAACATCAAATACATTTTTGTTTACGGTAAGTCACGTGGCACACACAGATTAGTATGTTATCTCTATGCTTGTGGGACCCCCGGGCTAGTGTTTAGACGGCCCTGAAACAAACACACGAGAACATTCACTCATATAACCTTCAATCCGTTCTGGCAATCTATTGCTCACTTATGAACACCTTTGTTATATCCGACCCAGGAATGACGTCTTCAATGGAAACAGCTGGTAGATCACTTGTGGAGACACTAATGTCATGCACTATGTCGACCTACAGGCCTGCAGAAACAGGGTCACAGAAAGCCACAGCGACAGGACTCTGTTTTTTACTCCCTCCCCACCCCAACCCTAGAAACATACCGGATTTCTAGTGAGCTACTGTGGGCTGGCTACTAGACGCTCGCTTGCAGATCGAAGGGTTGTAGGTTCCGGGTCCTTTACTCTGTTTACTGTATTATCTGGGTAGTGAAGCACGATTCGATGACAGCCAAATTAACCTCGTTTCCATCGTCAACAGCCAGCGAAAAGCATACTTACGGTAAGAGGTGGACGAACAACAGAACTTTCCGCTGATGTTTTCAGCCGGTGAACGACTGGACTTGTGTTTCTCCGGAGTCTCCAATGGTGCCCAGAGCCAGCAGACACTGACCGCAGAACCGTTCTCTCCGAGTCTCCAGCGGCGCCCAGAGCCAGCAGACACTGACCGCAGCATCGTTCTCTCCGAGGTCCAGCGGCGCCCAGAGCCAGCAGACACTGACCGCAGAACCGTTCTCTCCGAGTCTCCAGCGGCGCCCAGAGCCAGCAGACACTGACCGCAGCATCGTTCTCTCCGAGTCTCCAGCGGCGCCCAGAGCCAGCAGACACTGACCGCAGCATCGTTCTCTCCGAGTATCCAGCGGCGCCCAGAGCCAGCAGACACTGACCGCAGAACCGTTCTCTCCGAGTCTCCAGCGGCGCCCAGAGCCTGCAGACACTGACCGCAGCATCGTTCTCTCCGAGTCTCTAGCGGCGCCCAGAGCCTGCAGACACTGACCGCAGAACCGTTCTCTCCGAGTCTCCAGCGGCGCCCAGAGCCTGCAGACACTGACCGCAGAACCATTCTCTCCGAGTCTCCAGTGGCTCCCAGAGCCTGCAGACACTGACCGCAGCATCGTTCTCTCCGGATTACGGGCTTCATTATTTTCTGTTGTCTTTTTTTCCTCGTCCCGCTGATAAGAGATCCTCTCTGCCAAGTACTGTTACAGTTAATAACTCCCACTTTTTTCCCATCTGTTTGGGAGACGCCAGACAACCTATCTGACCGCTCGTTCCCCTAACACCTGCATTGTTTTTGCAAAATATCCATGTGACTAACCACTTGAGACCTATGGATTGATGCCACTCATTCCATACACGTTAGGAGGTCTGTTTGCTGTTCAGTTTAGAAGAGTTACGCATTTTAGAATTGAATTGTTACGGTCGCCATTGTCCAATTGTAGTTAGAGTCGTGGATTG
>CAJHNH020002783.1:0-94259 GCA_905116865.2 Candidula unifasciata
TTTTTTCCAAGTTACTTTTTCTTCTTCGCGTTCACCAGCTGTAAATCCAGTGGGAAGTTCTGGTTGTTCAGTCACTTCTGGACTGAGTTCTACGTGTTTATCCGTTTTACAGATCTGACTCATGTGTATGCAGACTGCTGTCAAGTTACTGTTAGTTTCGCTTAATTTCAAAAATTACAATTATTTTTTACGGGTAATTGTTGTGTATATTTTGAATGACATATACAGATGGGGGCATCAGTTCCATATTAACACATGGGTTCTCTGTGCACAGCTGTTTTCCCAGATACCCAGCACGCTCTTATAACAGTTCAAGGTTGCAGCACTACAATATTTTTAGTGCTGGCAGGTGGGGCAACACATCAAAATCGTTTAAGTGCTTGGGCATCAACGAGTCTTAATCCAGCCCTGGGTTAATGGTATACAAATATTTACACATTAATATATAGGTGGCACAACCTCGAAAATAATACACGTATATACTGTTGTGAACTCTTGTTTTAAAAAAGAAAAAAAATCCTGGAGCTGTCTAAATTACACGGAGGAAGTACTTGCTCATTTGTAAGCCTCTGTGGCTTAGGCGTTACGAACGAGCTTCGTAATGCCGGGGTGCAGGGTTCAATCCTGGCTGCGGGCCTTGCGCCTCGCGTTGGTTTCGACAGTGGTATCAAGAAGCTGACCGTCCAGGAAGCAATGACAAACTACTGGACGTAAATTTGCCTAGAAACACAAAAACAGCCAAAATTTGCTGGGGCTGGTTCTGTAACATCCTGTAAAGAATATGCAACTTAACTTGCACATTTATAAGAACTTCATTGCACTGAAAAGAGCCGGGGACAGCACAACGGATAAAAGACAGGGAAATGCCTTTGCAGACGCTATTGTGGATGCAGAATTAGTCTGTATAAATTATGGCAGTAAAGAGCCAATGAGGCCTCGTGATTTACAGTAAAAAAAAACTAATGTAGTGTCTGAGGAACAGTTTAGATTTCGGAAATATAGTGGCACTAAGAAAGTCATAATTTGTCTAAAAAGGTAAATTGAAATATATATAGAAGTCCAGAAAAGTATTTATGCATGTACCACATATTACAAGAAGGCATTTGACAAGGTGTAACATGAAAGGCTAACTGCATGCCTTAAAATATAGGTATAGATGGAGAAGATATCAGAACAAGTCCACGTGAAGAAATCGCAGCCCTTACCGGGGATTAAACCCGTAACCTCTAACACTCGAGGTGGACACCATACATCAAGACCACGCAGCCCCTAGATAAAGATTAAAAAGGAGGAGTACGACAGCTGATGAAGCTGACGACCGCATTTTTTTTTTTTTTTTGGTTTGTTTGAACAACGGATAACATCATGGCACACGGTTAGTAACCCATAAGTGCTCCTTGCTTCTAACTCAAGTTTAAGTCCGAAAAAAGCTCAAAGTGCATAGGTTCTGTAACAACGGCGAGGATCCTGAAATACTTTAGGTAGATTTGTAACTCCAAAGTTTGCCCGGTCAGCGCCTTTAGGCTACTCTTTTTGATTTCCAACTGCCAGGGGATTTTTTACGTGCTCAACGATGCACACGGGCGTCCGATCTTACTACCCAGAGACCAGGGGGAATTACTAGAAGTTCAAGTCCACATGAAAAAATCCCAGCCCTTACCGGGGAATGAACACAGAACCCCAAGCATTCGAGGCGGACACTATGTCTCTTGAGACCATGCAGGTTATCTCAAAGTCGCTTTAACTTACACACAGAAACAAATATTTTTAAACACGCTGAGGAATTGCCTAGACTGAATATTAATTGGAGAACAATAAACAATCTGAGATACGCGGATGACACAAGGTTACTAGCAGAAAGCGAGCAGGAGTTATAAAAACTAGTGGATCAGGTTACCAGGCAGGCCGCAGAGTATGACTTAGACATTAACTTTCGAAAACAAAAACTGTGCTAATTAAAAATGGAAAAGATCGGACAACAGTGAACATGACAATAAATGGAGATCTGTTAGAACAAGTTACAAGTTTATCCTATCTAGATGTCTTAAAAAAAGACGGGGTATCGAGGGAAACGTATCATAAACATCAGAAAGAGATAGTAGTCATATTCTGCCCAGGTTATAAGATGAAGGACACTGAAACATTTTGTGACCCATGGAATGATCAGTGAAAAAAGAGACATCTAAGACAACTCAAGACGATCTTGACAGCATTTTGTTATGGCTTGGAGACGTCAACACACTAATTCACCCTGCTAAAGATAGGAGATTGTGGAATCATGATCGCCCACACCAGCCAGTCGGCAAGGAACTAAATACTGATGATGAGGCAATTTTAAAAGAAAAAAAAATAAATTACCATAATTGGTTTTTCAGCGTCGTTCACCGAACTAGAATGCTTTCAATCGAAGGTGATTTTCTGGTAAAGAGAACATCAACAGACATAATATATATAGCAAAGGAGTGTGAAGAGTGGCATCTGATACCTGACCATGTCTAATACCTTTTGGTGACAGTATACACGTAGAGCCAGCTCACGTTGATAAGATTGAGCGATATTCTAATAGAAATGCAAAATAGCAGTGTCGGACGATCTATGATTGTATCTATGCTGGAACATCACATCTGGTACTGCAGCCTGACTGTTCTTTATCACCCAGACATGGCGACTCCCACTACGCATGTGTGTTAACCCTTTCAGGACCACGCAGCATTACTTTAACTCCTTGTGTTTCAAATTTTTTTTGGAGGGGGGGGGGTGGCTGGGGTTTTTATTTTTGCATCTTTTACCGAGTTGGGTGTCAAGGGAGATTTAACGTCACGTTAGCTTTCTATTTAACCGCCTTGTCCATGGACACTTTGTGTTGTTTTGGAATTGTAGTCTCCAAACTTTTTTTCATGCGCGCGCCTTTTTTGATTATATATATAGAAAGAAACCCCCTACCCCCCCCCCCCCCCCCCCCCCCCCCCCACCCCCACCCAACATAACAAAATGTGATTTTAAAAAAAAAGAAAGAAGAATGTGCTATAAATCTGTAATTAAGTGCAGGTGTTATTCTATAAATTAGATTTTTATCAGTAGTACAAACTGCTTAAAAAAAACGTCCTTGACTTTTTATTTTTATAGGCAGTGTAACAATATGCTGGGGCATTTTGAAAGAATGTCAGATGATAGAGAGGTTAAAAACTGTATACACGAGGAAGATGAATGGTCGTAGACCATAAGGCAGACCAAGTAGACGATAGAGAGACCTGCAAACACTTGGTGTCACAAAACTGAAAAGAAAAGCACAACCAGAGAAATGAATAGAGGCAGGTGATATCTGCAGCAATGAACCTCAAGGGCTCAGAATGCTAAAAAAGAAGAAGTCTAACAATATGTTATTTATAATTAAACTGAACAGATTATTAACAGTACAAATGGACTCTGCTTGACGCCTCCTTGGAACTTCATCACGCCTTGCGGGGAGAGGGGGAGGGGCGGTGTCCGCAGGTAGGATACCACTGTTATAGAGCTTCTTGGATGTAGTCTTTCTTTTCTTTGTTTCTTGGTGTTGTTGTTCGCCGCAGTAAACTCCAGTGTATGCACATCAGTCTTACAGATCTAGCTTACTCTGCAGACTGATTGTTTTATTATGTTTTTTCCGCTCAGGCAAATGCTCTCAGATTTCGGAGGAATAATAACAAACTAGTCACTTTTTACAGCATTCTTGTGATGAAAGCAGTGGGTCTATTATTGTTTCTCCAAAAGGGGCCACAGATCCCACATGGGGATTAGTCTTTTTATCTTTTTCTTGTCTTGGTCTGATCTTTTCTGTATCCTTTATTAATGCTATAGTCAAATTCAGTTTGATTAATTCGTTTAAATGTCATTAGGTTCGTAGCAAAGATAAAACCATTACGAGCTTGACATGGCTGTCTTTACATCACCATACTTCTTTTGGCCAGTACGTTTCCTGGTGATCCAGAATAGCCTCAATGGTCAAGTCCTTTTGAAAAAAAAAAAGAAAAGCTCGACCACGTTCAGACTGCTGCTAGCTAGCCTAGGCTGCTAACAGTCTCCGCCTATATTTGTGGTCTGGGTTATTTGCGTCACTTTCGTGACTGAATACTGGTGTTTGTGCCATTTCTGGCTTAATGTTTCCATCCGAATCAAACCGCTCGTCCTGATGTCACTGGTGCATGTCTTCCTTCTTCATTCTTGGTGTTTCCTGTTTGTTCTGTCTCCCTTTGATCTGGCTAGGCGTATCTCGAAGGAGAGCGAGCTTCCAAACACAACGACCTTTCGGCCACCATTTATTGTTTTAAAATTTTGAGTATTTTAATTTTGCCAAAAAGTACTGAAAACAGTTTTTGAATGTGAATAGTTCCGAGATGTGAAAATTTTCGCGTGTGACCATAGTGGTCTTATAGTTGTCTTCCTGTAATATGAACGGGTTAGTCATGTAATGGATATGTGTGTGAGAGTTTGTGTGGAGTCTTAAGCGGGTCCAGTCGTCATTTGTTATTATGTGATCGGGTTGTGTTGATAGCTAAGCTCCGGTGTACGTAAATACCATATAACCGGACCGTCCAGCTCACGCTTTGAGATCCAAATGATCGGCGATAAGAATTGTTGTGGCATGTTGGGCAACGAACTCAAGTGCTCTCTGTGGGAATGGGTTGGGGGGTTAAACTCATAGTGCATCCGAAAGAGTTAGGGGAAGGTGGGGGGAAGGGGAGCGGGAGGCCATTCAGTCAATTCTCGTCGTTGCCGTCTTGCTGGATTCTAGCGTGGCTTTTTGCCGGGACTATGTGTATCACGTTACCAACCTTTGCTATCATCCCAGTGATGGGGTGGTATTGGAGGTTATGCGTTCTAGTCCTGTCATTATCGAGTCACTTGTATTCCCTATTTGCTGTCAGTAATATTTTTGTTATGAATTCTGTCGGTCATGTGCATGTTGTATGCATGCTGTGGAGTGGGATGGTTTTGTTTATGAATCCCGGAGTATATGGACGCACCCAACTAGGTGTATGCGTACATGCACTCGAGTACTCATACATGCAGACAACACTACATATTTGTACGTCCTTTCATACTTATACGTGTGTGCATACCTAATTGACATTACGTACACACGCCAACTCTTTCATATGCGTTTACCAATGCCAGTACTTACATTCATAAAAAAACGAGTACATCCACACGTAGTGATATTCACTCTTCCATGTCTTATGTGTTTTGTGTGGCTTTGTCTGTAATTTCGTCTGGTCGTGTCACTTTTAAGTTATGTCCTGTTACTGGTATGTGACCTGTCCGGTACTGACGTATCATGTTTTGGTGGATTGTGTGCGTTGATGACGTTCTTGCTGCTTACACCCTTCATTCCATTTGTTCTCATTAATGAACAGACATACAGCAACACAGTTTATGGTTTCTTTGATTGCACTGTCATTCATACACTCACAAATATATTAGTATACACGCTCTCATATATATACACACATGCACACTCATACACACATATACATGCATACAGTAATACATTTAAATCCATGTACTCATTCATCTGTACCTTTCGCACAACTATATTCCCACTGTTCCGTCCACATATGATTCCGTACCATCCACCTACATACACTGTGTCTTATGTATCCATCCTATACACAAATGCACTCATACTACACGCACTCATCCTTGTGTATGTGTCCATGTTCACATCTATGCACTCATCATACTTACACTATCTCTCTGACTCTAGGATGTTCGGGGTTTACCATCTCATCAGTTCCTTCTGTTATACTGAGTAAATCCCTAATCTGGTCTTTTTAGTTTTGTTTTGTTTTAATAAGGTATTGTTTAACCAGTTTTTGGATGTCTTTATTGCTTTCTACATTTAAACATTTGTTTACAGTAATTTGTTGTTTGCGTTTTAGAAAAAATTCCTCAATGGGTTTCCTTTCCAATTTATACTTAGTGCAGTTTATTATATAATGCTCTAGAGTATTATCTTGAAAGCAGTCCAGACATAGTGGAGATGTAAATTTCTCTGGGTGCCATCCTAATCTAGCTCTCCATAGAAGTTTGTTGGCTGGAATTTTCAGTTTGTCCCGTACCTGTGTGTTAAGGCTGGGCTCTTTAAGGTTATTGTAGGCATCTCTGCCATTATTGCTCCTTTGCCATTGCAGTTTCCACATTTTAATTATATGTCGTTTGATTATGCTGGTCCTTTCTGTTTTTCCAAGTCCTACATCTATTAAAACATCACATTTTGCTCCCTTTTTGGCTGCTATGTCAGCTTTTTCATTGCCAATTACACCTCTGTGTGCTGGTACCCATGCAATGGTGACTTGGCATCCTTTATTCTTGAGCTGAGTTGTTAGATTTAGGATTGTCTCTTTAATATCTGGTCTACTGTTAGTTTTATGTGTTTTTAACGTCTGCACCGAGGACAATGAATCTGTCAGTATGGTAAATTTAGTTGGAGGTTTATTAATTACCATCTCTAGTGCCTTCATTATGCCGACTAGTTCTGCTGTGCATACTGCCACATGATCTGTTATTTTATATTCTCTTTGTATATTCCACTGTGGGATTATTACTCCTGCTCCTACTTCTCCTGCTTCATTCTTTGATCCGTCAGTGTACGCAACCAGATTGTCTGATCGGATCTGGTCTATGTATTCTTCTGTTATTGCTTTGGCTTCAAATGTTTCAGTATTCTTTTTAATAATTTTAATCAGACTCATGTCTGTCCTGGGCAGCTCTAGTCTCCATGGAGGGATTTGAGGGACAAACCTAACGCTTGCCTCTAGAGTCCTGGCTAAGTCCTCATCATCGTTAATTTCTAGTGCAGCGTCCCAGGCTGCTGGTCTCTGTATGTCTCTGACCGGTTTGTCACCTAGGTGGGTAATGTTATGATGGAAAGCGTCTGAAGCTGGGTGTCTGGCATCGTTGGCCGCTTTCATCCAATAGCTATAAGTTAGTTGTTTCCTTCTGAGGTTAAGCGGTGTGATGCCTAGTGCTACCTCCATGGCCTCTCTCGATGTCCCTTTGCCAGCGCCCATGATGGAAGTCAGGGCTTGGCACTGAATCCTATCAAGTTTGCATTTGCTGGTCTCTGATGCTGATTCGTATACTATGCTTCCGTATTCCATTTTGCCCCTAACGAAAGCTTTATAAAATTGTACTAGGGTGTCCTGGTGTGCTCCCCATCCGTTTCCTTTAATCATTTTCAGCATATTGTTGTACTTTGTACACTTTACTACGAGATCATCGATGTGCTTAGCCCAGGTCATTTGCTCATCCAGAATCATTCCTAGAAATTTCGTCGAGCGTGTCCGCTGAACTGTTCTGCCATTAATTTGGAGTCTCGTTTCTTCTGGGTCATAATTAAGCTGTCTTTTAAAGTTGAATATCATGCTTACTGTTTTGTCGACGTTGATTTTAAATCCCCATTTTCCCATCCAATGTGCAACTTCGTCTAGACTTTTCTGCAATCTTTTCTTAGCGCAGGGGATCTGATTATGGCTGTGGTAGATTGCACAATCGTCCGCAAACTGAGTTAGTCCCGTGTCCTTGTTCGTGATGGCATCATCAAGGTCGTTTACTAATATGCTGAACAGGGTAGGGGATATTACAGCACCCTGAGGGATTCCATTCACCTGATCAAAAGTTTGTGATCTTTCGTTATTAACTAGTACTGAAAATGTTCTTTCTTGTAGAAAGCTTCGGATATATCTATACGTTCTTCCCGTAAATCCTAGTTTAGCTGCTTTAAACAAGGCTGCTGGCCGATAGCACTGGTCATATGCCTGTTCCAGATCCAGGAACACTGCCATTGTCTTACCTCCTGTTTTAAATGACTTTTTAACATGATCTTCTAATTTTATAATTTGATCTAGGGTGCATCTGTTAGATCTGAACCCTGCCTGAGTTTTGCTAAACAGGTTATTTTTCTCCATGTGGAATGTTATTCTTTTATTGACGATTGTTTCTAATATTTTCCCCAGGTGGGATGTTAAAGATATTGGTCTATATGAGTCTACTTTTTGAGGGTCCTTATTAGCCTTTTTAATAGGTATGATAGTTGCTTCCTTCCATCTTCTTGGAATCTCTCCCTCTTTCCAGATCTCATTGTAGAAATCAGTAATCTGTTTAATGGTTTTTGCTGGTAGCATTTTCATTATAGTATAGTTTAGAATATCGGCCCCAGCTGCCGTGTTAGATTTGGCTTGTATTGCTGCGTTAACTTCTTCAGTAGTTATATCTGCATCTAGGTATGAATTTTCTTCCTTAATTGTGATTTTAGTTGTCATAATCTCTTTATTAAGAGCCGCTCTGTTTTTCCGTTCTTGTTGATTTAGTTTATTATTGGAACAGACCTCATAGAAGTGCTGTCCGAAGATATCTGCCTTATCTTTATCAGTAATTGCCACTGTGGGTACCTGAATTGTAGGGATCCTTTCTTTTATTTTGTCTCCTTTAATGACTTTAATCTGATTCCACACTTCAGTTGCTGGAGTATCAGGGTTCAATTTTTGGCAAAATGTCCTCCAGTGCGCCTCCTTAGCTTTGCGAATGACTTTGGTAGTTGCATTTCTGTGTTTAACATATTCTTGCCATCTTTCTGTTGACCCGAATTTTCTATAGTCCTGCAGAGCCCTTTTACGTTTATCTGTCACCTCAGTGCATTCTTGCGTCCACCATGCAACAGGGTTCTTGTTTACGTTTTCTTTTATTGTAGTTAGTTGAAGTCTTATTTCCTCCCTCAAGAAGATGGGTAGGCATGTTTTTATTTGGAATATTTCTTGTTGCTACTTTTAGTATTGTATTAGTCACTCTTTCAGCAAAAGTATCAATGTTTTCACCTTCAGCTCTAACCAACTCTGTATTATTAAGTTCATCTATAACTTTATCCCATTTCGCTTTTTTAAAATTGAAAGTAGGTTTGTTACTAGTTTCATATTTTGTTGGTTGGGTTTTAATTCTCGTTAAAATTGGTAGATGGTCGCTTGAGGTGTCCTCTAAAACTTTCCATTGGCTTCCAGCTAAACTCTGTGTTACTAGTGTAAGGTCAATAGCCGAGTGTCTATTACCTGGAATTGGATTAATCCTTGTTATCGACCCGTCATTGAGTACTGTTAGTTGATTATCTTCAATAAATTCTAATAGTTCTTTTCCTGCCAGACTTTCTATTCTGCCACCCCATAAGGGGTGTGAGCAGTTGAAGTCTCCTACGATTATTGTGTTAGTGGTTATCCTGTTTTCTATGCTTTAAGATCATTCTCCTCTATCTCCCCTTTTGGGCAGTAGATGTTAATTATCTTTAGGTTTTGAGGTTTGCAAGCTATTTCTACACACAGACCTTCAAAGTTGTTAGTTTTGAACTTGTCCTGAGTTATTTCTCTTATTCCCTTATTGATGAGGATGGCTACGCCACCTCCATTGCCTATTTCTCTATCATTCCTGAATATTTTATATCCTGGGAGTTTAAAGGTATCTTTTGGTTTCAGGTTTGTTTCTTGAAGGGCTAGTATATTACACTCGCCCTGGAAATCTGACATCATTGCTGGTAGGTTAAGTTTAGCTCCTCTGCAGTTAAATTGAATTATCTGCAGGTCTTGTTTATTCACTACTCTAGGATTGAATTTTAATGATTTTGTGTGTCTGGTTAGGCTTAGTGTGGGTTTGACTGACTGGTGTCTTTAGTTTTCTATTTATCTAGTTAGATAGAGACAACACAACATTCAATATCTGTGAACATAAAGGCGGGGGTAGGGGTGGTTGCGCTGGGGTGGAGCATGAGGCCCGTGGTGCTGGTGCTGGGGGTGAGGACGGGTGGGGTGTGGATTGCGCTGGAGCGGTGCATGGGGTTGGAAATGCTGGTGCTGGGGTGGAGGCTGGTAGCGTGCAGGGTGTGGGATGGGCTGGTGGCGTGCAGGGTGGGGAATGCGCTGGTGGGGCGCATGCTGCTGAGGATGCTGGTGCTGAAGACGAGGGCGGGCGTAGTCAAGAGGTGGGTAATCTCGGTAGGAGCGTAGGTCGCTGGAATAGGGTAGATCGGAGGATGGTCGGTCGGAGGATGGTCGGTGAAGGTGTGGCCCACTGGTGTTGGGTAGGTTAGTGGCAGGTCTCACAGTTGGCCTGTAAGTTCCATGCCTGGGTCGGAAGGGTACAGCTGGAGGTGGTTGGTGTTGTGCGGGTTTGGGTACATTGGGTCTGAGAGGGGGAGCATTGGCAGATTTGTTGATGCCTGTACCTCCCTTCACCTGCCTCGTAGTCCCTGCACTGTCAGTAATTCCTCCTTGCTTGCTGGACTGATTCACTCTTTTTTCGAAGTTCTTTTTAAATGCTAGGAGTTCCAGAACTTCCTTTCTCTTATAAAGATCTGCTTTATCAATAGGTGTTGTTTTAGTTTCTGGGTCCTCTCCTTTTTTTGTCTGTCCGGCCTGTTCTTTTAGTCTCCTTATTTCGTTCCTCATATCGTCCATTTCCTTTTCCATCCTATCACGTTCCCCGGTAAGGTCCTGCACTGTCTTCCTCAGTTTGTTCCTTTCTGTTGATACTCTACCCAGCATTGTATTGAAATCTGCATTCGCCGCTACTACTTTCTCAATCTCCGCATAGTGCGTACATGCCGGGATAGGCATACAGACATGGTAGAAGGGTGGTCGGCATGCAAACCGGCTTGGGGGTGGGGGCTTGGTGCATGGACATCCAGGAGGGCACTGGCGTGTGACGGGAGCCGGGCCAGCAGGGTAGGGCGTGGTAGAGGAAGGTGGGGTTGGTACCACAGTTGGCTGGGGAGCGGCCGAGCCTCCAGCTGTGGGCTTGGTGCATGGGCAACCAGGGGGGCACTGACGTGTAAATGGAGCTGGGCCAGCAGGGCGGGGTGTGGGAGGGGAAGGTGGGGTGGGTACCACAGTTGGCTGGGGAGCGGCCAAGCCTCCAGCTGTGGGCTTGGTGCATGGGCAACCAGGGGGGCACTGACGTGGAAATGGAGCTGGGCCAGCAGGGCGGGGTGTGGGAGGGGAAGGTAGGGTGGGTACCACAGTTGGCTGGGGAGTAGCCAATGGAGGTAGGATATGTGCCACATCAAGGTGGGGAGTGGCAGATGGGGTTGGGGTGGGTGCCACATCAGGGTGGTGAGTGACAGAGGGAGTTGGGGTGGGTGGCACATCAGTGTCTGAGTCAGTGTCAGAATCAGAAGGGGTGGGTGATGCAGGGGGAGGGTGAGACTGCGTGGGTTCGAGGTTCGGGAGCCTTGCTTCTTCCGTGGGGGTTAGACTGGGTGGACTGCTGACCTCCTCAGCGCTACTTCTTTCAGTTCCTTGGTCCAATTCCTTATCATCTATTCCCTCATTGGCTGGTCCTGGTCCACAGCTGCTGTCCACCATCCTGATTGGTTCCATTCGTGTGATGGTCTTAGTTGCATTGTCCCTCTGATGGTGCCTCCATTTCACCATTACTACTGATGTCTGAGTCAATATGGCCTCTCTCCAGATGCCCATAGCCTTCTTCCTCTCCGGGCAACCTAGGTATCTGGCACTGTGGTTCCCACTGCAGTTAACGCATCTCCTGTTAGGGTTCCTCTCCTTATATTGAGTGTCCTCCCTGGCCTTGACGCAGTCCTTTGCCCAGTGTTTGCCCCCACAAAATTTGCATGATGGCTCCTTGGCTCGACAGTCTCTCCTGCTGTGAAAGAAACGCCAGCATTTTTCACAATGTGGCAGAGATGGGACAAACAGCTCACAGTATTTTATCTTACCTTGATACATTACCTTTTCAGGGACTCTTGTGCCTCCACATCTGACCTTGAGTACAGTGGTCAGTTTGCCCTCAGTGGTGCTCAGCCTGGACACCTCCCTAAACTCTACAGTCGGGTTCTCCTTCTTCAGTTCCTCAGCGGTCCTCTCCTCATCCTCAGCCAGAGGCACTCCTTTCACCACCACTGTCACCTCCGGTCGGTTGATGTCCACAAAGATCCTAATATCATGGGGGAGGTCCAAAGCAGTCCCTTCTTTGGTCTCCTTAATCTTCCTGATCATCTCCTCTGTATCCTTGGTCCTGTTCAGGGTGGCCATGATAGTTCCTCGAGCGTTCTTGGTGCATGAAGCCACCGTCCTCTTCCCTAGTTTGGCCTCCAGGATGTCCTTAGCCTTGTCCTTGGTGAGGGATGTCAGCATCACCTGTCTTCCGCCAATCTGGTTGATCGCAACGTTAAGGTCCTCCTCCTCAACTGTTGTTCTCTGCTGCTCCATTGTCATCTCTTGTTGCTTGGGAGGTGTCCTCCTAGTCCTTCTCCTCATTGGCACAATCTCCTGCACCACCTCTGCGAATGTTCTCCCTGCTGTCTGGCTCCTAGTGAGAGGCATTGTTATTATCGAAATGATGGTTAATAATAAAAATAGGAGGTGACTTACCTAAGTCCTCTCCCAATGAAACAGAAGTACAATAACTATCTAGTATTATAAAGTAAACAAACAATTAACGCTATTAAATAATACAAATCAACGTAAAAGTCACTTTTTACTATCGAGAGGATGAAATGAGGAAAAACAGCCAAAAAGCAAACCAATGGGATTCTAGAGATACTTTTAGTAGTGAGAATGTGGCAAGGTAAACACCGGGTATGAATTGAGGAAATTCACAAGTTCAGCGAACCAATGAAAATCAAGAGACAATTTTTACTAGTTAAAAGCAGCGGGGGGATGAAGTGAGTAAATTCGCAAGCTCAGCTAACCAATGAGATCCCTTAATACTGACGCAGAGCAGCGGCCAGCAAGAAAGCGCGGGAAAAAATCTGCAAGCTGCGGTCCTATTGGCTGTTAGAAAGATGCTATAGACTAAGGGTTGCGTGGCAACCCGAGGTCGCGGAATTCAAAGCTAATTAGTAAACACAATGATATACTAATAAAGCACCAAATCTACACCACAATATATTTAAAACAATCACAAATCATGAATCACAGTCCTGAAAATGTAAAAAACGATTAGTCCTCTGAAAATCAGTGAAATGTTCGCTTCGTATAAAGTCCTTTTCAGTGTCTCTGATATTTCTGGGGTCCATATTCTGCGTGGTCGACCTCTGGATCTGCTACCGTTGTATCTGTATAACAATGCTCCCTGTGGTGCCCTATCTGATACTAATCTTGTTACATGACCGAACCATTCTATTTGATGTATGTCTATGAAGTTCAGTATAGGCTCTGTGCCTACTCTCCTCCAAATATAGACGTCCTGAAGTCGATCTTTCCTCGTTACACCTAACATTCGGCGTAAACACTTCGTTTTTGTCGTTACTATTTTCTTTTTGTTTTCTGAAAACAGTGTCCATGTTTGACATTTATACCATAGCGTTGGTGAGAATATGTATAGGGCTGTTTTTAGGATTGCTCTTATTTTTATCAAGAGTCGGGTAAGTTTGGAGGTTCGAACGCCAAGTGAGTGGTCAAGTGCTAAAAATTATCATGTGTGTAACAATTTTTTTTAACGATATCGAAATATACTGGGGGAGGGAGGGGGCAAGAGACACACACACACACACACAGACAAACACACAGACACACACACATAGAGAGAAAGAGAGAGAGAGAGAGAGAGAGAAAGAGGGAGCCAACGAGGTAAAACGAGACATAAAGAGAGACAGAGAAAGGAAAGGCTGCTAGTTATACAGACAGACTGCTGGAGACACTGAGACGAGAGGTGGACACAGAGGGATAACACAAGAGACATGCATTTATAGTGAAAGATACCCAGCGACATAAAAAAAACAGTAAAAGATACAACAAAACACAGAGAAAACACAAAGAGAGGAGAGATGGAAGCCGAAGAGGAAGGGATAGATACAGTGAGAGACTCAGCTTGAAATAAACACCGAGAAGCAAAGAGAAAGAGAGAGAGAGAGAGAGAGAGAGAGTGAGAGACAAATAAACATGGGAAAACGAGACAAAACAAAAGGACAAATGTGAAAAGAGCAACATGCACAAGCCTAGTAAGTGAACATTTTGAGAGAGAGAACGAACGAAGAGAGAGAGAGAGAGAGAGAGAGAGAGAGAGAGAGAGAGAGAGAGAGAGAGAGAGGGCAACAAATAGAGAGAAGAACCAAAGCGAGATATACGATAGACACAACAAGAGACAAATACTGAGAGAACACACTCAGACACAAAGAAATATACTGAGGCAGAATGAAAGAGAGAAACACACAAAAAGACAGAGAGAGACACACCCACAGACACAGACACACACACACAGACACACACACACACTGAGAAATATAAACACACACGCGTAAACGTAGGAAAATTTACACAAACGAAACGTCAAACGAGTTAAGGAAGAAATCAATCGCTAGTGAAACACCGTTACAGACGCAGCGAAAGACATACGAATAAGAAGAACTCCATGGCGGGAGAATGCACAAAATGAGTGTCAGGCCTCGGACATTTCCTACTGGGCTTATCGGCCATTGGACAAGAATATTATGATGGCTTCGCAACTGGCATTAAGGTTATGGTATATATTTTGTGCTGCGGTAGCAAATTGTGCGACTACCTGCGCGACCAGAGTGGCAAATGGCCAGTTGGTTAATCAAAGACAAAGTTTTACTTTAGGCTGTTTTTGTGTGTGTCAGTCTCTCTATCCGTCTATCTCTCTATCTGTCTGTCTATCTATCTTTCTATTATCAGTCTGTCTGTCGCTCGATCTGTCTGTCTGTCTGTCTGTCTGTCTGTCTGTCTGTCTGTCTGTCTGTCTGTCTGTCTGTCTGTCTGTCTGTCTGTCTGTCTGTCTGTCTGTCTGTCTGTCTGTCTGTCTGTCTGTCTGTCTGTCTGTCAGTCTGTCTGTCTCTCTCTCTCTCTTTATCCGTCTATCTATCTATCAGTCTGTCTCTTTATCCGTCTGCTCTCTATCCGTCTGTCTCTGTATCTGTCTATCTATCTTTCTATTATCGGTCTGTATGTCGCTCGATCCCTCTGTCTATCAGTCTGTCTGTACGTCCATCCGTAAGTTCGTTCGTTCTTAAGTTCTGCCTGTCTGTTTGTCTGTCCGTCCATCAAATCTAAATGTCCATTACAACATTATCTCTTCATTTCTCTTACCCTGCTTCTCTTCATATAATTCACATTTCACATTATTCACACGCCCCCCCCCCCCCCCACCCCATATCCCCGTAGTTCATGCACACCAAAAGACTACAACTCCTGTTGAAACATAGAGGAGGTAACTGATGAGTGAAAGTGAACAAGTAGTTTGGTGACGATACAATGGCACGAGAAACACCTAGGGAAAGTGAACCACAGCAGAGAGAACTTAAGTTTTTTTTTTTTTTCATCGAACACCGGCTGTGAATTCCAGTGGAAGGTCAGGTAATCGTCCGCTTGGACTTATGGCTTTCACCTGGACCTGATTTTTGCGTGTACAACCGTTTTTCATTTCCCTGCCTCATGGGCAGCTGTACGCCGACTTCGAAGGAAGACGTCAGGCCTATTTCTAGGGTGACTGTGGCCATTGTTTTGTGTGGGTCGAGACGTTGCCTGATTTGTGTGGTGTCCACATTGTCTCCTTTGCCGCAGGTATTGCCCCCGGAGTACCCCTTTGGGTCAGCCCCCTGTGGAGCAGTTAGCCCTCAAGGGAAGGCAGGGGCAGATCATGGGCATTCCCCGCCATCCAAGGAGGCATCCATGTATGCAGAGCCGGCACATGGCGCTCTGGTTCTGGGCTCACCCAAGGAATCGTCACGTCCTGCACATGCCTGCTTAACCTCACAACCGTATCAGGCCTCCCGCTCGAGAGGGGCTGCGCCCTCTGGAAGTCAGCGGGGAGCAGCCCGTGGGTTTTGGACTTTTGTGACCACACAGATAGGTACATTCTTTTTTCTTCGCACGTTAGATTTCTTTGACGAGCCGTTAGCCCGACAGAATTTTACATCCTGCTCCAGGCATATCGTATCAGTTTTGTCCCAACACTCGGGCGAGTGGGGTCTTTGGGTGTGGACGTTCGGTCTTTTTCAGTTCAATACAAATTTTGAGGGCAGATTTTGATCCGTATGATCTAGTTTTGTCGGACATTTAGGCTTAGCCATCCGATGGATGGTTGCTGTTATGGTGTACCGCAGCGCGGTGACGACGACACTGAGGGTTAACCAAGGATGTACATGAATGGCCAGCCTATGGATGGTTGCTGTTGTGGTGTACCCCAGCGCGGTGACGACGACACTGAGGGTTAACCGAGGATGTACATGAATGGCCAGCCTATGGATGGTTGCTGTTGTGGTGTACCCCAGCGCGGTGACGACGACACTGAGGGTTAACAGAGGATGTGCAGTGAACAATGTTCTCTTTACTCCGCAGTCTTTTAACCAAGGGTTGTAATTTTGGCTGTACGTTTGGCAGACCTACTCATGTTCCTAATGAGTTATAATAACATTTTTCACCCAAGCGTTTGGGGGCGTGCTGATGAGAGCCACAAGGACACATCACCTCTGGGGGCCGCCAAACTCCGAGATCCCCTGACAGCTCTGTTAATGCTCATTTGAGACATTATCCGTGGCGCACGACGAGGACGTGCTGCCGGGGTCTTGCGTGAGGTTCTGTACAACCAGGATATTAAAGGACTGGCGCCCGAGTGACGTACGGAGTATCTCCTTATACACATCATGTTGGACTTAACTTCCCCTCACGCCTGTGACATAAATCACCGCGCCACAGAACTTAAGTGAAGGCTGAAGTCAGGCAAGGGGTCCTGACATAGGAAAAAAACATAGGTGGCCCAGTAGAAGGGATGATAGAGGGGAGGGGCTTAACATCTTTATGCATTTTTCAAGGATGCCAGATGCTCATTGAACCTGTGCTGTTCAAGTGCTTAATAATAATAACAATAATAATAATACAATTTGCATAATTGCAAACGAAAATAACTATATAAGTGAAAAAAAGCGGCATGTGTTAACAAGATCTTGAAATGAGCGTGGTACAGATTAGCTCTCTTATCCCCCCCCCCCCACCCCCACACAAGAGGAACAGGGATGGGCCTAAACATGTTGAGGTGCCTAAGCTCCTGAGGTACCAGCGAAATTGAGTTAAACCAGCAATAAAAAAGAGAGATGTGGTCAAACAACATTCTAACGTTGTTGTTGTTGTTGTTATTGTTGTTGGTGTCAGTAGCTGTTTGCAAGTTGCTACATGAAAGTTTATCTACACACAAAGCAAGTATGGTATAAATAGCACATAGTATTGCGTAAGATAACTAGAAGACGTTTAAATCACAGCTAAACGTTTCTTAGAGATATTTTGTTGTTGTTGTTAAGCTCCACCCTGGCCGATGACAGGGGTCCTAATGTAACCCAAACTATGGGTTGAACAGACTTTCTGGGACTTGTTGTGATCTTCATCCGAATTGTTCCACTTTCTGTCATAGGGTGTTTATCGCTCAGTGTGATGTTCTCGTAGGTTTGAACGCAGTCGGTATCGTATGCGAGTAATTGCATGTGGCAACTACCGAACTGTTCCACAGAGATGAACTGCATTTCTAGTGTGAGACTGTTTGTGTTGGCACCTTGATAGCTACGTATTTAATTCTACTTTTTTTTCTTTGCGTTCACCGGCTGTAAACGGCATCGGAACGGTCTGGTTGTTTTTCCACAATCTGGACTTTAGTCTTGTTCCAGAACTTGAGTTTTACGTGCACATTTATTTTACAGGACTGGTTTTTAAATTTTTTTTATGCAGACGGTTTGTTGCTCGTCTCTATGGCAGGTGCAATGTGACTACATAAGAAAACCTCCTAGTTAGTCGACGTGATTTGTGTGTGTGTATGTGTGTGTGTGTGTTGGGGAAAAAAGGCAAGTGGGGGGGGGGGCGAATCTATTCTTTGCTCCTCTACAATGGAGCTATGGAACCCACACAGGAAGCCTTATGCTTTTGATGTGTGTCTTTGTGCGTGCGTGTGTGTGTGTGCGCGCGCGCGTGCATGCGTTCTCTTTCCTGAGACTGTAGTTCTTCTTCTTCTTCTTGTTCACCGGCTGTGAATTCCGGCGGTAAGTCACGGTTGTTCGTCCAAAATGGACTTTTGGCTTTTACCTTGACCTGAGTTTTGCGTGTACATCCGTTTTACTGGCTTATTTGTTTGCAGTACTCGTTCCCCGCCTCTCCGGCAGATGTACTCCGACTTCGGAGGAAAGACTGTGACTGTAGTTCAATGTCCATCTTTTTACAAGGGGACAGTGAAGACCATTCTTTGTGGTTTTCGTTAGCCTAGGATCGGAGCTAGTATCAGGTGACCATTTGCTATGAAGTTGAAACTGCGATTTCCTGCTTCCGCCAACAGTTACCGTTAACGGCTTTTGCGTTTCCAAATAAACAGCTTGCCAGTTCACACAATCTCATAACGCTTTTCTCACTTATCAGCAGGTTGATCGGAATAGGTTTACATAATGCATGCAGTTTTGACTCTTAAGGCCACCGGAAACCTGCTCAATATCAGACACATACAATCTCACTTTGATTTAATTATACAAAGCAGGAATATCTGTGGCAGAGTGGTCATGCCGTTTACCTCCTGCTCTGAAGGTCGTGGGTTCGTTTTACTTTTTACAGAGCTACGGCGTTCGTGCTTTGTGTGATGATCTATGCAGGCGGCAGCTTTTCTGGTGAGGGAAATCGAGCCATGTGAAACAAAAAGCTAGTGCAGTATAGTTGATCCTCTCGACATTAACCTTTATTATATTTAGCAGTTGGCCTGCATTACAAAAGTATAAGATGTGCGGTTATCAAGAGAGGTAATATACTAGAGACTGCAAATTTTGAATGCGGCAAAAACACTAAGTCTCATATCTTATCTTTACCAAGGCGCAAGCGAACAGGTTATGGTGGAGAGGCAGTACATTTTAAGTAATCGCAAACTATATGTTATGGCGCTAGTATTTTTGCTTTTCGTTTTTTTTTTTTTTTAAGTTTTTTCACGTTTGGACAAAACACTAAAACAATAACAACAAAATAGAGTTAAGGAGAATAAAGAGGAAATGAAAACAAAGAATATTAGGAATAGTAAAAGTGTACTAACGAACGAGCGAACTTTATTTCCAAATGGCTACACATTGGGCTCGCAGGACGGCTTGTATTTGGAAATTTCAAACACGCGTCTTGCTAACTTTTACTGTAAAAACAGCTAGAAAAATTAGAAATAGAGGACATCCTAGTTGCTGATAAGACCCAAATAATTATTGGTGACTTAAAATGTAATTCCCCTAGTTGGGGCTATGCTTCTATACACAAAAGGAGAAGAGGTAGAGGCATAGATGGTAGAAATCATGCTGATACTAATCAATGAACCCGACTCTAGCCTAACCTTTCTCTCCAGACGATGGTAAACACAAAGTACACCGGACCTAGCTGAATAAGCTTTAAAAAAAAGAAAACGAAAAGCAAAAATACTAGCGCCATAAAATGTAGTTTGCGATCACTTAAAATTTACTGCCTCTGCACCATAACCTTTTCGCTTGCGCCTTGGTAAAGAAAAAGAAATATTCATTTCAATACCTAATGAATATTAATTACAATGCATATTAACGAGTAAGGAATCGAGGGTCATGATTATTCGTTCAGACGCGTTGAAGGCTGAGAGGGATTGCAGTTCTAGGGAAACACTCTGTGTGGTTAATCACCTTCTAGTCGTGGCAAGCAAGTTGTATGAACTGAACGAGATATAAAACAAATGAAATTTTTCAGACGAAAATATGATCAGAAGATTAATACTTGTAGAGATTAGCAAGTGTGTCTTTGTTGTGTGCTGACATCGCACGTTACAGTCCTCAGGTTGTAAAGACTGGGGTAAATGTTCGGACACAGTACCGGTGTAGTGTATTTAAATTTATGAAATGATGAGGGGGATATCTGCAGCAACTGAGCTTAAGTGCTTAGGGTGCTAAATAAGACCAGAGAGAAATGCATGCATAATTACAAAGAAATGCGTATGTGGCATACGCACATAATATACAGACATGCATTTACACATAATACATATATACAATGTGTACAATACACACACAAAAAAGACACATAACATACATAAATGTCTACATGATATTCTGACACTGATATATGATACATAATCAGACAGGTAAACATATATGCATCTTGACAAAATGATGTATTTCACTTCTGCCTTTCTAACCTCCAGTGGAGCATAGGCTCTCAACCAACTCACGCTAAGTCGTTCTATACTATGGTATCGCATGCAGCTTTCCCCCATGTCCTTTCCATCTTTCTAACTTCGGTTTCTAGCTCCCCTTTTCCATGTGTTTTAAGTCTTTCTTCATTTCTATGTCCCTGTAGGTTCTAAAGCAATGGCATTCTAGTTATATTGTTCACACGTTTTCTTACCGTATGTCATATCCAATGCCATCGTCTTTTTTCACCTCTTGATTTATTGGGACTTGTTTAGTTTCCTCTCAAGGCTCGACATTAGGGATTCTATCAAACCATTTGATTTCCTCTATTCTGCGCAGGCAACATTTAAAGAATGTTTGTAGTTGAATAATTATTGTCTCAGCAGTTCTCCATATTTTTTCTCCATACACCATTACTGATTTGACATATACTTCATTTTTTAAAAGTTTTTAAAAGTTTTATTTTCTTTTTGACTTCCACAAATGCCCCAGTCCTAGGAAAGCTATTCTTGCCTTTTGTTTTCGTATTTTAATATCGCGATTAGTTTCCTCTTCTTAATCTACATTATTGCCTAAGTAGACGTACAATACCATGAAGTGAGATGTCCTTAAGTGAAACCACATTACTATTTGCCTGATTTTGTCTTTTTATCTTGTCTTTCCCTTATGTAATTTTAGACCTAGTTGTTGTGATCTCGCTTCAAGTGTATATATCTTGCATCGTATTCCGCTAATGGAACAGAAGAGAAATTTCATTAGCGAAGTCAGGATCCCCAGCTGTATTTTAGTGGTCCACTGAATTCCATTCTTGGTGTTAGCAGTTGCTGTCTTCCGAATCCAGTCTATTGCCAGTAAAAATAGGAGAGATGGCAACGTACATCCTTGTGGCAGCCCTTTTTTTATATTTAAAATGTATCTGTTAGCACGTATAATCATCATCAGTCTTGCCGGCTGACTTGGGTTTCCAAACCTCTCCACAGTCTGCAGTCTTCAAAAGCATTCGTTTGTTGACACCCTATGCCACGATGTCTAGAATCGTCTACAGTTGTCTTTCTCTGTCTTTTTTTGCAATAGAGCTTTACAGTAGCCCCAATATTTTCCAATTTCGTTGTATATATATATATATATATATATATATATATATATATATATATATATATATATATATATATAAAACATACATACATATATATTTATAGATGTATGTATGAGAAATTGTTGAGGGGATTATTTGCGTTACCGTCATGTGAGTACATGGCGCATTACCGTTTTCAAATTGTAGGGGTTGTGAGAAATATACTATATGAGACATGTATATGGGTCATAATAATTAGATTCGACATGCCTACACACAGAGACATAGAGATTTGGCACACAACCAGTACAGACAGACATGATACACAGACATGGTATACTGAATTTACATAAGGGCGTACAGACATATCATATAACTGTGACATACATACAGACAAAAACAAATGAAAAAAATATCACATCCCAGAGCTAAATGTTTTACTGGATATTCAATTTGTTTAATGATTGAAATATACGTATGCTGATGATCCACATACATATTCTGCATTTAGTCATCATTTCAAATCGTCATAAAAGCCTTTCTGTATTCTGAAATATAGTTACGAAAGAAATCTTAACAGGGAATAAGATTTCAATAATACTGTAAGATATCGTTAACATAAATCAGTTTAAAAAGCATAATCAGTTAACATGAACAACATTTCGGTGCTAGCAGGGATGCATTGACATGAGCATCTTCAAATGGTATTATTCTCAACTCTGCTATTTGGTGCAGAAACTTAGACAATGAACAAGCAATCAGTAAATCGAGTCGAGTCTCTAGACATGTGGATGTATAGAAGAATATGTTGTATTTCATGGAAACAAAAAATGTCCAATATATAATTTTTGGATTGAAAATAAATGAAAAGATAATTACGGATGGAAATTAAAAGGAGACTGAAACTGAAATACTTTGGTCCAGCTAAAAGACATACCATGCTTTTAATGGTCGAGGGCTAGATAACAAGAGGTAGACATCGTTGCAAGTGGGAACGATATCATCAGATGACCACCAGCAGTCTGAGAGAGAGGGTGTACTGACAGGACAAAAGACAGAGCGTGTTGGAGATTCATTTCATCCAACCTTCACTGTGGAGACGACACTTGATTGATTGAGGGATAGTTTATTGCTGCTAGTCCCCATTAGCGCGCATTTTTAAAGACTCGATTTTCATTAGCTTAGAATTCCTGTCTGCCCCTTTTTATAGTATTTTTTTATAGTATTTCATTATTGTGCAAAGTAAACTGATGCAGTGTTTGAGATTAGTGACATGGCCAGTAGCTAATGCTAGACACATTGTTAGACTTACCGACACCCGAGCGATGATGAGGTTGACATCGCGCTGGCCACCTTGTCATCCTTTTTACATCATTTTTTACACTTTTTTGTTAAGGGGACACGACGTTTCATTAACCAAAACAGAACAGGTGCGTCATAAGTCGTTTTAAACTTGTGAGGTTTTTGAGGAGGAGATTGGGGCATCTAGGGATCTGTCCAGAGTGCTCTGACGACAATCCTTTTTAATCACTAATCACTAATGACTAATCAACTTTACATCCTAGGACCTGGTAACCATATTAGGTGGTGCCGACTTGGTATGCCAAATTCTTCTTTTCAGAATTTGAACCCAAGAACTTCGGACTGGTCCGGCGAGCGGCTGGCGGCTGCTCTAATCGGCTTCCCAATATTGTGTATTTAAGTAAACTCGACAATAATTATTTCTTTGTAACTATTTTGTTTATGCAGACCTGAAGACTGTTTTACCCCAAACCTATCATACATAGTGGAGTCACATACAGATGCTAATAATTGCTCACTAGAGGGAACATGAGATATGAGTATCATAATAGAACACACAGTCAGGAACATTTGGAAAATGAGATCATTGAAAATAAACCCATATACCATCCTCAGAGACTGGATTCACATCAATGTAAGTTCTAGGAACGAACTTAAACTGTGATAGCTCTGTCATGAAATGATTATAAATCCAGCGCCTGGTTGTTCACAAGAAGTAAGGACTACAAAAAGAGAAAGGCAGAATTGTATATAAACACACAATTAAAATGTGCGCAATAAATGTGTGTGTATCAACTGCTGTTGTCTGTTAATTTATGTCCACCATTTAAGATTTGACAGTACACATCGGCTGAGATAGTGTACTTGGATTAGCCAATGACGAAAGTGAACACACGCTCGGAAAAGGAGGCAAACATTTAGGAGACATTTGTTCTGGAGTCTTTTAAGTTCGCTAGAACAAAAATCAGTTTACGAGAACGACAAACTCTTTGACAGTAAATGCAAAATAACTGGGCAAAGTGAATTAAGATGACACTGTTATAGTGGACTATTAATATAGCAACTTTGGGAACAAATAGATGTATAATTCAAATAAATTGTCTAGCAATAGAGAGCCGAAGATTGAATTAAGAATCGACATCAAAGCACTCGGGACACTCACAGGAAAGCTCTGTCTCCATCTTCAATAGCAAGAAAAGATTTCCAATCCCTATGGCACCAGTAACTGTCTCATTATCCATCCTTACGCCTTTCCCTAGAATGTTGAGATAGAGCGATCACATGGTACCTCCTCCTAGCGCCATTTTCCTGACTGTAATGCTCAGTTTGTGCCTCCGCATTGTTTACTCTCTCATAAAAGACCCTTTACAACATCTAGCATGTCATGCATCAGTTCGCCACCAAGTGACGCTGAACCAGCCAGCCAGTCTATCTGTCTATTCAATTCCCCCCAAAAAACTGGTATAACCTGAAACAAAATATTCAAAGGAAGATAACAACCCGGCTCATCCGAAGGCCTACTTGCCAAAATACGTGGAGCATGCCTGTCTCCACCATTCTCAACATGCTCTATGAGTCATGTACAATTACGGCATGTGTGTACAACTATTTCTTAAGACGGCGGAAGGCAATTGTGACCGCCTCCTCCTTCATTCTCAAATTAGACGTTATGTGACATAACCATGCTTTTTTGCACTAAGCAACGTCCATTGGCTTTTATTATGAACCCGATGCACTTTGTCTGCCTCTCAACACAGAGCCATATTTATAGATCATCACATCACCTAGGTGTGTATTGTCATGAATCATTTGCCATGAAGCAGTCAAGAGCTGAGAATACGAACATGTCGCTTTATGTAGTTCACCAATACTTAGGTGTCGGATAAGTAGCGTCAGTTGATATCTGCATTATGTACGTATCTCATAATGTCTAACACAAATTGCACTACCAGGTGTAATTTAGTGGCTCAGATGATTTTCAGGTGACATACAATGTGTCAACAGTTCTACTACCACATAAATATCAAGTGGGACTTCACACCACAAAGAATAAGACACCAAATAATATAGCTTCCTTCATATAGCAGGCCAACGGGCGGCTGACAAAGGATAAATTTTTGACATTTTGTTTCTCAAACTGGAATTGGAATACTACCACAGCAAGAATTGTTCTGAATCAGATCATTCCATTGCATGCTCATTTATCAGTGTTTAGTAGATGCCATTTATTTGAGGCAGCCTGTCAGGGTCCTGATTTAGTGTAGTGTACTGTTTGCAACGTGTTGTGTTACTCCTGGGCTGTAGCCCCGTGTTCTTGAACTTTAATTGTCATCAGTGACTACTTGGCTGAAGTGAGCTGTCAGGGAAGCTCTTACGGCTAAAGATCTTCTAGGCGGCCTGAGATGCCTCATGAATTATTCCAACCTGTAGTCGGCCCAAGCAGCATCCTAACAAGGGCGCCGGAACCAATAGGGATAAACAGTGGAACTTCGCTTAACGAGATTCGTTCCAGAATCATACTTGTAAAGCGAAACACTCGTTATGGGAAACAATTTTTCTCATATAAATTATTGTTAAATACGATAATGCATTCCGTGTCGAAAAAATACTCACAAAATGTTATTTTAAACGGTTTTTTGAAAGAAAAGTATCTACATATTGTTAAGGAGAGTGAATCATCTTCATCTTTTCTTCCACTGCGTAACTAATCCACCTGGAATGCGAATTCGATTTGCCGAAAAAAAATCGAAATAATTATAATTCAGACCTAATTATTTTTTACTAGAAAGATATCCAGAGATATTTGTTTTGCCGACATTTCAAAATTTAGCGAAAATGCGACACAGCATTTTCATTTAATAAATTTGCAGCTCGCATAGCCACTTCCTTATTAGGGGATGCTTCTCATTGTAAGATGTAACAGTTTCTCATGCTTTCAGCATTTCTCTTATTGTGCCAGAAGATTGTTGCTTTTCCTTCTACTCCTCCAAAGCTTCTTGCTTTAAAACACAATGCAATTCCATAAGCTCTTCGTTGGTCAGCTCTTGGCTGTGCTCTTTCACAAACTTTTCGATATCACTGTTATCCACCTCCAATCCCTTGATAGTGGCCAAAGACACATCTCGTTGACTACAGGTTCCACAGGTACTGTCTCAAACCGCTCAAAGTCACATTCAACAACGCTCTCCTGCCAAAACTTCTTCCAAGCAAACGTTAGGGTTCTCTTGGTAACCCCTTCCCACGTCTTGTCGATCATCTTGAGGCAGGCAACGACGTGGAACTGATTTTTCCAAAACTTTCTGCGATTGAGGTTGGTCCCTTCAGTCACCTGAGAACAACGCTCGAAGAGTTGTTTAGTGTAAAGCTTCTTAAAGTTAGAAATAACTTGCTGGTCCATATGCTGGAGTAACGGAGTGGTGTTGGGAGGCAGAAAGTTGATCTTGATGAGCTTAAATTCTCCAGGGAGGTCATCTTGTAGGTCTGGAGGATGGGCAGGAGTGTTATCCATAACAAGCAAGACATAGAGTGGCAAATTCATTTCAAGCAAAAAATTTTTCACAGAAGGACCAAACACTTCCTTGATCAACTCAGTAAAAGGGTCACGTGTCACCGAAGCCTTCCTGTTGGACCTCCACATCACATTTCGCCTGCTCTTCTGGATTTTGCATTTATTAAAGGCTCGTGGAGTTCCTGAATGGTAAACAAGCAGCGGTTTAATTTTCAAATCTCTGTTTGCATTGGCACAAAATAGCAACGTGAGACGGTCTTTCATTGGCTTGTGGCCGGGCAATGCATTCTTCTCTGCTGTTATATATGTTTTCTTCGGCATCTTTTTCCAGAAGAGACCTGTTTCGTCATAATTAAAAACCTGTTGTGGCAGGAAATCTTCAGAATCTACGAGCTTCTTGAAATCGCCGATGAAGTTCTCTGCTGCTTTTGTTTCGGAACTTGCTGCTTCACCGTGCCTCACAAAGCTGTGAATGCCTGTTCTCCTACTGAACTTCTCGAATCACCCACGGCTTCCCTTAAATACTTCTTCGTCGACCGTTGATGATCCTGGCGTCTTTTCATCGAGGTGGGCGAAAATCATTTTCGCCTTCTCACAAATGATGTCCTCGTTTACAGTGTCACTTAGTAATTGCTTTTAATTTACCATATGAGAAGCAACCTTTCAACATCGTCGAGAATACGTAACCGTTGCGAAGATGTTCTTGTCACTCCCTGTGAAGCATCTATCTCCTTAATCTTGCCCTTGTTCTTGAGGATAGTGCAAACCGTTGATGTAGACCGATTGTATGTGCCTGCTAGATCAGCCACGCTTACACCTCGTTCTCGCTTTTCATTAATTAATTGTTTCATTTCTATGGTTTTTTTTAACTCTCTTATAGCTGTTTTCTTGCGGCTTTTTCTTCGGGTACCTTTTTGCAAGGGTTTATAAAACTTTTCACACACTCACAAATTACAAATCTATTTCCTAATTATCTTCTCAAAAATTACTTTAATATACTCCTATCCTCGCCACTCGTTATGCAAAACCTCGCTCGTTGTGCAAGTCATTCTTTTAAAATTTGTTTTGCTCCGTATGCGAATTACTTGTTATGAGAAATGCTCATTAAGCGAGTTTCTACTGTACATCGCTGGAGCTACGGAGTGCGTGCGCTGTGTTTGATACCATCTTCAGATGGCAACGGAGAGAGTGGGAGGAGGAGAAGACGAGAAAATGGAGAGAGAAGGAATAGAAGTAGGGGAGCTGGAGCCTGGAGAGTCAAACGAAAAACGAAGCGTCTTGGATTAAAGCATATTAGAGTGGGTTACTGGAACTGTCGTAGTGCAAAGCAGAGAGGACCTGTACTGGAGAGACTGATCTATGACTTTGATATCATCATGCTGCAGAATTTATACATAGATATGAGTGTCCTGGATACATTAGTTACATAAATCCTACTGGACAGGGAAGACATGGACAGTGTCTGCTGGTGAAAAAGGGGGTGAAGCATGGGGTTCTTGACCTGGACCGGTGGAATCATAGTCCACTAGAGGTTAAGCGTATCCAGATAGATAATGGGGTAACAACCTGAAATTTAGTAAATGTTTACGCTGCTGTTGAATCTCTTGTCACAAAGGAACATTCGGACTGTCTCAAAGAGTTGGAGGAAATCCCTGGTAATAGGCTTCTTATTTGTGGGGATTTCAATGCGCGGAACATAGCATGGGACAGTAATGGGGAAAATAGGCAAGGAAATGCGCTAGCGCAGGCTATGGTGGATGCAGAGGTAGTCTATATAAATGACGGTAGGCCAACCATGGCAATGAGACCTGGTGATGTTAACACGGCCTTCGATTTGGCTTTTGTTACCCAGTCAGCAGTGCTGGACACAAAATGGAGTGTCCTGGACGATCTTTGTAGTGATCATATGCCATGCTCAGTCTTGATTTCTAAAGCTAGCACATTTAGAACTGTGAGTACGCTCAAGACTTTCAAGTATGAGAGGGGCAGTACCCTTCTTGGACGCCTTCGACAAAAGATATACTGCAGAACCACAATCTCTGCTTTTGTGCAGCCTCCATGGTGTACCCAAGAAGTAGAACAGGCATAGAGAGCAAAGCGAGCAGTAGTTAAGAATTTACAGAAAGTGCGAAATGCACCTAATAGGTTGCAAGAGGATTTAGAGAAGCTAGAAAGAGTTAACAAAGAAAATGGTATAAGCAGATGCAAAGAGGGCTAAATGGGAACATTTTATGAGCGAAATTCGAGGGGATAGATCACTGGGTAGGTTTTGGAGACTTCACAGACAGATGCAAAGGAAGGATCGGCCTATTAAAACAGTCATTATATACACTGATAATGATATACCAATGACAACAGACCAAGAGAAATGTGAAGCTTTTTTAAAGATATTTATAGCCCAAACCAATCACAAAGATAAGGAGCTTAGACAATTAGTTAGATATAATCTGTTTAATACAATAAATGATAAGAATTTTGAAGATATTATTAGGGTGGAGGATATAAAACATGTATTGCAAAAAGCAAAGGACACTGCGCCTGGACCAGACGGAGTCATGTATGCCCACTTGAAGAGCATGAGTAATGAGGACTTGAGAGAGAGAGAGATGGTTTTTTACTTCAACCAGATCATCAGAACAGTTTCAGTAACCCAGGAATGGGTACACAGTTACCTAATTCCACTTCCAAAACCAGGCGAAGATCATTCCAAACTCAGCGGTTTCAGAATGATCACTCTATAAAATACTTTTGGCAAGGTGCTAGAGAAGATTATTGCTGTTAAACTACAAAAGTTTTCTAAACGGGAAGAGCTCCTGCCAAAAGATTTGGATAGTTACCGGCCTCGTAAAGATAACTGGTCCAGTGCAGCTACTTTTGCTTTTGATGTTTAGGAGGGGTTCCAGAACAGACAGGAGACAGTTGTGGCAGCACTTGATCCTGAGAATGCCAACAATAGAGTCAAATATGATATTTTGATTTCTGCACTCATGGAGAAGCGGGTTTGTCCCTGGCTTGTGAACTGTGAAGCACCTGTCTTGCATTCACGTATGGTAGCCCTTCGCCTGGGTACATGGACCTCAGAACAATGTAGTATCGCCCCAGGACTACCCCAGTGTTCTGCAATTTCACTAGTGCTCTTTATTGTGTATACAAGCAAGATTGCAGAACTTAAATTACCAGGTGTTGGAAGAATATTGACATTTGCCTATCTTCTTCTTACATATAGGCAGGGGAGAGATAGGCGACGGATAGCTCACGAACTACAAGCAACTGTGGACAAAGTGACTGATTGGTGTGCCAAAAATGGTGCTGTCATCAACTAAGAAAAGGCAGCTGTTTTGTGGTGTTCTTTGGACAATCGAATTGTAAACGCTGGCGTTCCAAACCTCGCAGTTCTTAACGGTAACATCAAACAAGAAAGCAAACTGAGATACCTGGGTATCATTTTCGATAGAAACCTGTCCTTCAGGGATCAATTGGATGCAGTTGCCGTGAAATGCCAAAAAGGACTCAGTGCTCTGAAGATTATGGCAGCAATGGAAATGGAACAAAGAATGTTGTTCACAATGTTCCAACATGTGATCCTGTCGGTGATAGATTATGGACTTCATGCTTACCATATCAAAGAGTCAGCTGATGAAACTTGAACGCATACAAAATGAAGCCATGCGGGTGATTCTGGGATGTACATGAGATACCCCGGTAGTATGTATGCTATGTATACTTGCACTGCCTACTATTGCAGATAGGCTCAAAGTTCTGCAAGCAAAGTCATATCTCAAAGGAGCTGCTGTCAAGAGGCACCTAATGCATGCAGTCTCGGATAGAGCTAAGGGTCACAAACTGAAAAGAGGAAAGTCTTGGATGGCGCAAGCTGAAGACACAATATGACATGTTTGCAGGCTTGATAAATTTAGGCCAGGAGAGGTGTGGGTCAAAGTGCCCTTTCATGTTTCAGACTTATGTAGGGTTCCAATCACTTTGAGACGTAAGTGCAAGGACTGGTCAGCTGGTGCTGCAGAATCAGAAGTTCAACAAATGATTCATGACAATTCCCGCCCAAGTGATTTGATTGTGTATACAGATGGCTCTGTGGTGAGGGGCAGACGAAGTGCATGGGGGTTCATAGCGAAGGCGAAAGGACGTCGCTTGGTGCAACAAAGCCTGGATGATATTACAACGACTAGTTTGAGAATGGAGGTGGAGGCAGTCACTTCTGCCGCCTTCCGTTGGCTTGAGAATCAGCTGTACACACATGTCGTCATTGTAATTGACTCACAGAGCATGCTGAGAAAGGTGGAGACAGGCATGCTCAGTGCAGAGTGGCAAGCATCGCTTCAGAGGTCCCGGGTAGTTAGCATACTTTGGATATTTTCTGCATATCACGCCGGTGTGTTGGGAAATGAGCAGGCGGATAAACTGGCTGGTTCTGCACCACTTGGTGGTGAACTGATGTATGACAAGCTGATTGTTGTGAGGGTCCTTTGGGAGAGAGTGAACAGTGCCGAGGAACAAATAGATCACTGCGATCTGAGGAGAATGGCGCTGCAAGAAGTTACAAGGGGATCTGGCCGACGCTCGATACTCGGGGGGAGGAGCGAGACGGATATACAATCAGACTTTTACTGGTACCATCATAATTTTAACTCTTCGCTGGCTGCTGAAGATAGGGACGGAGCGCTTATGGGAGTGTCCCGAGTGCTGTGATGTCGATTCCTAATTCAACATTTAACATTCTTCTGTACATGAATGTAAAATGAATAGAAGCTTATTTATTTTTCTAGATTTATTCGATGGTCAATTTAAAGGCATAACAGTAAATGATGAAAAAAAATGATTAATTTATACCTGCCTAGCCTTTTGTAGACTTTGGTCGATAGCCTTGCTCAGAGCAGTAATTATTGCAAGAGGTTATATATTCTTTTTCCTCGAGCTGCTTGCATTTCTTCATATTCAGCGTCTTTGAATTCTTCATCGTACTTACTGAAACAAAATATTCATTTAGACTTAGCTTTGCTGTATATGTGAAGGCATGTACAAGTGAAACAGTGAACTGCAAGAAGAAGAGAGCGAGAGGGAAATATATCACTAATGCAGGAGACACTCTCGTAGTGAAAAGCACGGTATAGGGGGAAAGATGACGAAAATGAGAGGAAGAAAATACATGAGAGTGTAAGTGAGAGTGGACAGGAAATAGAGAGAGACCGAGAGAGACACAAATATCAGCGGACAAAATAGGCACTGATCAAAATTAACCGAAGGTGAGAGAGAAAAATAGCACGACACAAGGGAGAAATGCGAAAGTTATGAGCCTCGGCAAGTCACATAATCAGGGCACTGAACCAAAATGTGGACACAGACACACACACACACATACACACACACATATACACACGCCAACATGCGCACAGAGACGCGCATTGCTATATATACACACACACATAAAACACACACACAAGCGACATATTTGAAAATAACGGGAATCGAGAAGATATATAAACCTCGCTCCTTTCCTTAGCTCTTTGATCGAGTCGGGTGTAATCATCTCCCAATGCAAAAATTTGCTTTGTTGCACTGAACGTTTTCAACGATTGCCCCTTTGTCGTATCGTTGCATTCTTATCCTTTGATATGGTCGTTGTCGATTGCTGTTTTCAATGTTGCAGAATTTACCATCTAAAGGGCTGGAATATATTGCCAACTAACGTAATCACGTGAGACATTATGAGTGTTGTAGTGTTGCCTCTCTTTACATCTTGCACTAGTTTTGGTGTCTGTTCAATTTTCTTATGGTGACTGCCACTCCGTCTTTTATCTTCCGAAAATGGTTCACCATACGATTGTCCAGTAGGTTCTTCAGCGTAGTGGTTATGATCATCTCGGAAAGAGCTACTAGCTAAGCCTGTTCTTTACTGGTTTAAAGAACCTTAACTGTGGCTGGAACAGTACTGTCACACACACCATCTTCGTCTGCTGTGGGTTCATGTTTAGCCCTATGATTTCAAAATACAGTAAGTAGTGTAATGAAGGTGCAGGATCAGTGCATATGCTTACATAAATGAATAAATAATGATGAGGTAATTTTCAGGGCTAAAAAAGAATTGGAAGATAACCAAATTACAAATTACTTGGTCAGTAAGATCAGATATATGGACAAGAACAAATAAAATAACACAATCAAAATACAATTTCCTGGTAATAAAGCACTTTGATAAAGATAATCGGCCTCATATATATATATATATATATATATATATATATATATATATATATATATATATATATATATATATATATATATATATATATATATATTAAAGGTGCCTACATGTCTATACAAGTATATAGACTTGGAACGAAAGTGAAATGCACTCGAAAACGAATGTCTGAGAGAAATGATGAAAAATAAATGAGATGAATTAACAGGGAAAAAAAAGTAAAGACATAAGAGAAGTGGTTGGGCAACTACTAGTAGTACCAACAATCACAAGACCGATAAGATGCATTTGCATTTGACACATGCTGAGAAGAATCCAGCAAATAATCACCTAACAGGCATTACATTTAAAAAAAAAAAAGGAGAGATTGAGGAGACGAGGACGCCCAAAAAAAAAAAAAAAAAAACCTGAGTCGAACGTGGATGAGAGAGACCAAAGCTGCTGGACTGGATTCCATTTATATTGAACTAATTTCATAGGATAGAACTAAACTGAGGAACAGACTGCCAGCCATATGAGATATATAATGGCACAACCGGATCATGAATAAATAAATGAATAAATTAATGTATCCACAGCCTTTAGTATCCAAAAGACAATGTGCTGAGATCCCACCATGCCTCGTTGTAAGTCTGTCAAGAATCTTCGCACGTTGTCTTCCTCTATCCCTTCTTCCACAAAAAAGTCCACTGATCGCTGCATGTCCCATTTTCCCCCATAGAATGACCCCAGAAATGAAAAGATTACTTTCTAATCCTGAAGTTTGTGATAAGTTGTCTTCAGACCTGTGCCTTTTTAAAAACATTTTGATTACTTATTTTGATTGCCCAGTGGATGTTAAACAGCCTTCGGCATAACCATATCTCTGAGACCTCAAGCAGTTTAATTGTCTGCATTGTATTGTTTACGAAGTGTCAAGGATCAAAAGCGGTGTGTTAACACTTGCTTTATACAGTATGTTAACGTCTGTGTCTTAGGCTTTGCCAACGCTTTGTAATGCCGGAAATGCCAAGTTCGATCCCAGCTGAGACAATTTAGCAGCAGACCGTCTCGCGTTGGTTTCGACAGTGCTATCAAGTGCCGACCCTTCAGTGGCAATGGCAACTACTAAACGTAAAATGTGTCTAAAAAAACAACAACAAAAAAAAACAGCATACAACTATTGCTGGGATTGATTTTGCAACGTCCTATACAGAATATGCATTTAATTCATATACAGTGTGCACGAATTCTTTTTCTATAACTCTTATGACAATTGTGTTTTTTATTTTATAGGGTGTTCGTCATGTTATACAATGTAGTCTGTTTATTGTGCTGTTTTGTTCTTATCCGTACAAAATGTCTTCCATACGAAATTCATTATTGACAGAATAAATAGTAAAGGTAAGTAAAGGACCCTTTTCCCATATCGTCAAGCGTGTTGATTATATATAGCTAGACCAATATTGTATAGACCAAGTCCCGTTCGGTGGGTGATGTGGTCACAATTAAACTGATCGCCTTTATTTTCCAGGACTTTACCTTGTACCTACTTAAAGATCTGAACCTAAGACCTTTGAATCAGCTGGCAAGCGTCTAGCCGCTTCACCACGCAGCAGAAAAAAACACTCGATTACTTCAGTTACTTGTAAAAATGCAATGAAATTAGCTACGATTAGAAACAATAGAGGACACTTACTCTTTTAAAGATGTTCCTTTCAATTCTTCAGTTAGTGAATTAATAAATTTATTATATTCTTCTTCTGCAGATTTAAAGATGCTTCTAACTTTGCCGATGACTCCACCGCCTTTTCCTCCCAAAACATCACCAAGGGTTCCCTCGCCTACTCCTCCAATAAATTTATTGACGTGCCGCTTGTCTATCTTCCCAGCATCATTAACCGGTGATGCAATGGCCACTGTCATCAAAGCCACAAAGAAACACAGAAACAGCGTCAAAAAAAAAAAAAAAAACTGATGAATGATTGTTGCTGGGGTCTGTATTATAATAAGGTGTATGTCAATATACATGTAATTAATTATTTTAAATCAATTCAATAAATTAGAGGTAACGTTAATCAGTCCTTTGGGAAAATCGAGGGGTCAACGCTCACAGATGCTTTGTTAAAAAAAAAAAAAAAGTAACGTTTAAACAGTAAGCCAAAAAAGGTAGATTGTGATTATAATTGGGACTAGTTATGTGCTCCATATAAAATGGCTATTAGCATTGCACGCTATCATGAGGCATAAAAAAAAATATTCTGCAGTGTTAATGAAATCCGTTTCATTCCTCTTTGGGGGGGGGGGGGGGGTGTGGGTCGACTACGTTCAACCTGCTGTTAGCTAGCTGAAGCTGCCAACAGTCTTCAGTTATATTTGTGGTGTGGTTTATTTGCACCACTTTTGTTGATACGATGAAAGGAGACATACCCAGATACTGTCCCGACCGGCGATGACAACTTCCACCGGCGAGCTAATGAGCAACAAGGTCACTGACGATGGAGATCTAGAAATGTAGATGCTAATTCTTTGGGACAGTAAAGCACACCAGCTTTTCCCAAGTGAGAGTTTCCAGGTCTAGCCCTACAAGTTCTTGTACCTATCAGGTGTATGAAGTGCACTCACGGGGCGAGTCTTCTGACCTGGCAGAACATTCTACAATGGACCGCTTCAGGACATCCACTGTCGCTTCCCTATCTAAAAAACACTTCTAGTAAAATTTAAAGTAAAAGACTTTTTTAAAGACTTCAGGCTAGTGGGCATATAGGGCTGGACGTACATATGTATAGACCAATCGGCACTCAATGGGTGATATAGTCAACATCACGCCCGCCGACTTTACTTCCCAAAATTATACCCATTATTATCTCTGGGTCATCTTGGGAGCCAAGGTTGTTGTTGAAAAACGTTCGGCTGCGTCAGTACCCAAACCCACGACCCAAAACCCGCAGTGTCTAGCCGCTACTTCACATTGGCTCCACCTATCGTATTGTAACGCTGTTAAAAATTGAAATTTGTCTAATTTGAAATATGAAAAAGTCAATAACAGTGTATTTATCAGCCAGCCCAATGCATTGTTGATACAGTTTAATGCAATGAGGTATTAAAAGATAGTAGACAATTTATCAGAAGAGCAAGAACTAAGAAATAAACCAGAAATTAGTGAAGGACAAACGTGGATTTACAGAAAGAAAAGTACACGCAAACCCTTTTAATCCCCATGACTTTGTCGGAAATAGCTAAAGAAGAAACAAACTGATGCGTACTTTTGCTTCGTTGACTATACGAAAGCGTTCTATTGAGTAAAATATGTGAAAATGGTCAAATTACTGCCAGAAAACTGCCAATTACTGCCTACATTATACATTTTTTGCTGTGTAGGCAGGATGGGGTAAGTGATTGGGGGTGCGTTTTTGAGCCTGTGGACTTAGGAAGCAAGGCTTTGCTGTCGCCAAGGACTATGCAGGTGAGTGTTTTATTTTACCGCCAAAAGAAAAAAAAAGTAACCTACTACTAACCTTACCTACTACTAACCTTTCCCGCGTGAGATCCCAGCATTCTAACTGTTCGACCAGCCACTCCTGACATGAGAGCCCAGACTTCTAAACGTTCGACCAGCCACACCTAACATAAGATCCCAGCATTCTAACTGTTTGACCAGCCACTCATGACATAAGATCCCAGCATTCTAACTGTTTGGTCAGCCACTCATGACATAAGATCCCAGCATTTTAACTGTTTGACCAGCCACTCCTGACATGAGAGCCCAGACTTCTAAACGTTCGACCAGCCACACCTAACATAAGATCCCAGCATTCTAACTGTTTGACCAGCCACTCATGACATAAGATCCCAGCATTTTAACTGTTTGGCCAGCCACTCATGACATAAAATCCCAGCATTTTAACTGTTTGACTAGCCACTCCTGACATAAGATCCCAGCATTTTAACCGTTCGACCAGCCACTCCTGACATAAGATCCCAGCATTCCAACCGTTCGACCAGTCACTCCTGACATAAGATCCCAGCATTCCAACCGTTCGACCAGTCACTCCTGACATAAGATCCCAGCGTTCTAACGGTTCGGCCAGTCACTCCTGACTTGAGAACCCAGCGTTCTAACCGTTCGGCCAGCCACTCCTGACTTAAGAACCCAGCGTTCTAACGGTTCGGCCAGTCACTCCTGACTTAAGAACCCAGCGTTCTAACGGTTCGGCCAGCCACTTCTGACTTGAGAACCCAGCGTTCTGAACTTTTGGCCAGCCACTCCTGACTTAAGAACCCAGCGTTCTAACCGTTCGGCCAGTCTCTCCTGACTTAAGAACCCAGCGTTCTAACGGTTCGGCCAGTCACTCCTGACTTAAGAACCCAGCGTTCTAACCGTTCAGACAGTCACTCCTGACTTGAGAACCCAGCGTTTTAACGGTTCGACCAGTCACTCCTGACTTGAGAACCCAGCGTTCTGAACTTTTGGCCATCCACTCCTGACTTAAGAACCCAGCGTTCTAACCGTTCGGCCAGTCTCTCCTGACTTAAGAACCCAGCGTTCTAACGGTTCGGCCAGTCACTCCTGACTTAAGAACCCAGCGTTCTAACGGTTCGGCCAGTCACTCCTGACTTGATAACCCAGCGTTCTAACGGTTCGACCAGTCTCTCCTGACTTAAGAACCCAGCGTTCTAACGGTTCAGCCAGTCACTCCTGACTTGAGAACCCATTGTTCTAACCGTTCGGACAGCCACTCCTGACTTGAGAACCCATTGTTCTAACGGTTCGGCCAGCCATTCCTGACTTAAGAACCCAGCGTTCTAACGGTTCGGCCAGCCACTCCTGACTTGAGAACCCAGCGTTCTAAACTTTCGGCCAGCCACTCCTGACTTAAGAACCCAGCGTTCTAACGGTTCGGCAAGCCACTCCTGACTTAAGAACCCAGCGTTCTAACGGTTCGGCCAGTCACTCCTGACTTAAGAACCCAGCGTTCTAACGGTTCGGCCAGCCACTCCTGACTTGAGAACCCAGCGTTCTGAACTTTTGGCCAGCCACTCCTGACTTAAGAACCCAGCGTTCTAACCGTTCGGCCAGTCTCTCCTGACTTAAGAACCCAGCGTTCTAACGGTTCGGCCAGTCACTCCTGACTTGAGAACCCAGCGTTCTAAACTTTCGGCCAGCCACTCCTGACTTAAGAACCCAGCGTTCTAACGGTTCGGCCAGTCACTCCTGACTTGAGAACCCATTGTTCTAACCGTTCGGACAGCCACTCCTGACATAAGATCCCAGCATTCCAACCGTTCGACCAGTCACTCCTGACATAAGATCCCAGCATTCCAACCGTTCGACCAGTCACTCCTGACATAAGATCCCAGCGTTCTAACGGTTCGGCCAGTCACTCCTGATTTGAGAACCCATTGTTCTAACGGTTCGGCCAGTCACTCCTGACTAGAGAACCCAGCGTTCTAACCGTTCGGCTAGCCACTCCTGACTAGAGAACCCCGCGTTCTAACGGTTCGGCCAGTCACTCATGACTTAAGAACCCGTTCGGTCAGTCGCTTCTCAGTCAAACTACTAGACAATATAAACACTGATGGGCAGTACTGCGAAGCAAAGAGCATTTACTGGCAGCAAAAAGCAATTATAATAATTAACAACCATTCGGTAACATTTCAGACCATAAAGTGTAATTGACAACAAGCATATGTACTGTCAGCTTTTTTTTCTCCCATTGTATAGTAAATATACACCCAAAACTATTATAGATTTGAAAGAAATTGCAGCTCGTGTTCCTTATATTAACAACATGCATTATGATGATGATTTGTCTTGATCGCGTCACGTCAAAAAGAATGGCAGGGATTGAAAGTTGGTGATGGTAGAAAGTGATACAATGGGACTTAGCAATGATACTGGGGATACAGAAGTAATGTAATTCCAATATCTATGAAAAGAATGGTACCTCAATGTATAACAAACACCAAATGCGTTTTTTTTTTTTTTGGGGGGGGGGGGGGGGGGGGGGATACGTATCTGAATTTATACACCAAGGCTCATGGATAACATGCGATGGAAGAGATATTATTGAGATGAAGAACAGAATAGGACAGGTTAACACTTAACACATATTTTGTAAAAAACGAAAATGGTATGCAGTAAATGCATGTCATTGCATGTGAGGAAAATAACTCACGCAAGCTATAAAGAGTCAGTTTTAATATATGACTTTGAGGCCTGGACAATCAATAAGCAAGCCAGACTATTTCGTGATGCCTCAGAGAGCAAAACAGATGTAAAAAAAAAAAAAAACGGAGATTCGAGAACAACGCATCATAAACATCAGAAAGAGACAGTCGTCATGTGTTGGTCACGTTATAAGAAGACGGGCACTGGGAGATTGTATGACCACTGGGAAGATCTAGTAAAAAAAAAAAGGACATCGAAGACAACGAAATACGATTTTTGACAGCCTAATTTCAAGCAATGGAGGTGTCAAAACGCGATCTGATTCATGCTTTTAAATATGGCAGATGTGAAAAGGCTTGATCGCCGACGCCAGCCAGTCGACAAGGAACTTGAAGATGATAATGGAAATGATGATAATGATGATAACATTTTGAAAAGAAAAAAAATCACCTTCATTGTTTTTTAGGTAGTTCACAAAAATTTCTGTAGAAAATGATCGGGTGGTAAAAGCTACATCCACAGACATATTATATATGACAATATAGTGTGAAGCATGGCATCTGATACAAGACCCTTTAGAGGCAAATTTCACACGTAGCCCTGACTGACGTTGATTTGTGCAAGCGATATTCTAGTGGAAATGTAAAATAACAGTGTCGGACGATCTATGATTATATCTGTGTCATAACATCATCTATACCAGAGATCAAATCATATTGAGAACATCTGGTGCTGCAGCTTGACTTTCCATCATCATCATCCAACTGTGGCGTCTCCAACTAAGCATTTGTGGTAACTCTTCAAGTACCAAGCTGTATAGGTTTAACCCCTTATTTTTAAATAAATAGTTTTCTTTTTACGTGTAATGTGCATCTTTAACCGCGTTGGGTGTCAATGGAGATTTACCGTTAGGATTTCTTTTTCCTTTTTTGGCCATCGACTCATCGTATATTTATAGAACTGTGGTCTCTGAACATTTTTCAGGTGGCGCCCACCCCCCCCCCCCCCCCCCGGCCCAACCTTGTGAGTATATGGAAAGATGCCCTCACGCCCCCACCCCCCCCCCCTCCTTACCCTCATAACAAACAAAACAATGTGATAAAAAGAGGTATAGGTTATTAATCTAAAATACAAAAAAGTGCAGGTGTTATAATAATTACAGTGGATCCCGGCTCACTGCGGCATTCCAGGAAATGAGTTAGCAGACAGACTTGCAAAAAATGGAACAAAGATGAAACAACACGCCCATTCATTGTCATTACCAGACATCAGATCACTTGTCAAGGGAAAATACAAAGAACTGTGGAGAGAACAAACTAACAGTAAACATCCACAAGACCACATCAGTAGACTCAACAGAAAGCAACATGCAAAAATTTTCCGTCTACGAACAAGACACTGCAGGCTCAGCTCCCACATGCATAAAATAAAGATTGTACAGATCCCACAGTGTGCCTGTCAAACAAGACCATAAACACATGAGCACATTCTGCAGACTTGCCCACTCTACATACAACTTCGAAAATACACCTTACACCAAGTGCAGAAGAGTGCAGATCAAGCTATGGGGACCCATGAAGGACCTGCTACTGACATGCGAGTTCATAGAGGCAACCCACCTGATGGTCTGATCTGAGCATACAGAACTGAACGCAAAGAAGAAGAAGAAGATAATAATAAACTTGTTTACAGTAGTACAAACTGCCTATGAAAACAAACGCGTTCTAAGCTTTTTGTTGTAAACAGTAAATAGTAAAGGACAATTTTCCACGCCTTTAGGCGTATAGGGCATATAGGGTTGAACCTATATTTTTTATAGACCAATCGGCCCAAGATGGGTTATGTGGTCACCATTACGCCGTTTTTTTTTATTTATAGTATAATTTTTTATTTTGGGTAATTAAACTGAACAGATTAATACAAGAACAAATTGACTCCATTTAAAAATTGCTTGACGTCCCCTTTATACTTTTTCACGCCTCCTGAGGGTTGGGGAAGGTTCCCCGTAGGTTTGAGAGCATTGTAATAGCGTTTCTTAAATGAAGTCTTTCATTTCTTTTCCTTTTTTTTTTTAATGCTTCCAGGCTGTCAACTCCAGCTGAAAGTGTCGGTTGTTCGTCCGCTTTTGGACCGTAGTCTTGTTTTTGCAGACCTTAAATTGTGTTTGCATGTGAGTCTCACAGATCCGGCTTACTTTGCAGACTATTTGTTTCTTTGCGCTCAGGCATATGCTCTCTCTGATTTCTAAAAAAAAAAAAAAAACCTAAATAGTGGGATATCTAAACCCACACAGGAAGTAGTCTTTTCATCTTGCTCTTGGTCTGACCTTTTCTGTGCCGTTTTGTTTATTAATACCATGGTGATATGCTGTTTGATAAAATCGTTTAAATCTCACTAGCTATACCGGCCACGCGTTGCTGTGGCTCAGTCTAGCAAAATGGAAATTATATAAAATCAGAAAGCACACATGTCTAATATAAATGATTTGGCAGTCAATGTATGATGCATAGGTAGTGATAGTCTAATTTGCTAATTCTAGAATACGCAACATCTAAGTGTATCTTTACATTAGTGGTGGTTTAAAGTGTATTATTAGGATTTTAAAACGTGATTATTTGCTAAAGGTTTTTTTTTTATTTTTTTTTTTTTAACACAGCTGAAAGTAAAGCTTACTGTTGCACTTTTAAATGACCAACACATTCGCAAAGAAAAAAAAATATGAATACCCGAGGAAGCGTCATTAAAGTATAAACATTTACACACTCACACACACACACAAAAACTTTAATATCATGTTTTAAGCTCTCACAGTTAACAGTGTCTGTCATCATCCACCCACTTCCAGCCCCCCCCCCCCACCCCCAATCAACAAACTACTTCTCTCCCTATCTCCGAAGGACTTGAATTTTATCACTTGATGATATAATTTTTGTTTTCAATTGACCTTGGCATTCGTGTCCTCCCGAACTAAATTAGGTAGCGTAAATTGTAATAAGAAGTCAATGCAGCTAGTGTAATAATTACGACATGATTTATTATCTCACACAGCTTCATGCACATTTCAGAGGTCAACAGTCAAATTTCGCATACATCCCGAGCCAAGAACGGAGCAAAAAAAAATTAGATCGTCAAAAACAAAATTAAGATGACGATGTGTTCGTCGCTGGAGCTTAGAAGTTCATACTTTCTGCGACTGTGTTATACAAAAACCCTCGCGTATTTAAATGCAACGTTGTTTTAAACTTTGAAAGCAATCAGCGAAGAATTGTAGTCATACAGCTTTATGCAGATTTCTGAGGTTAACAGTCAAAGTTAGCCTTCAAGCGAAAATGAAAACCCGCACGAGGAATGCGGCAGCAAAACAAAAACCAGTTTGATCGTCGATGGAGCTGTTTAGTTCGTGCTTTGTGCATCACTCGTATATAAAAACATCTGCGTATTCAAATGCAACACTGTGTCAAAATTTGAAATCAATCGGCAAAGAACAACAGAGATTAGCTGTTATTAACAGAAAAACATTTAACATTTGTATTTATATAGTTAGATAGATTGCGTTCGAAGCAAAGATAATAAATCTATTTCCAGATAAGCATACCATTCTTAACATAAACAAAGAGATGTTTGGAAACAAAGAGTGGTCTCGAGGCGTGGCGTCAATCTCCAGTGCTGGAGGTCCAGGTTTCAGACCCCGGTAAAGGCTGGGTTTTTCTCATGTCAACTTTTAATACTTTTCCCTGGTCTCTGGGTGGAAAGATCGGACGCCTGTGTGTTTGTTGTGAACGTAACAAAAAAATCCCTTGTCAATTGGACTCGATAGAGGAGCCTAACAGCGCTGCCCGGACAATCTGTGGAGCTAATAATCTGCCAAAAGTAGTCCATGATCCTCGCGCGCCTGCAGAGTTAATGCACTGCGCGGAGATTCTTTGGACCGAGTTAGAAGTAGAACGGAGCACTTATGCTACCCTTTTGCCATAATGTTGATCCGTTGTTCAAACCAACATCGCCATTCTTTTGTTGGCTAGTGCGTTTACTGGTGACCAGGAAAGCCTCCATGTCTACCGTGATGGTGCACTAGTAGATAGTTACACTTCGCCCAACGTTAGTGAACTGTGCATCTCAAAGTTTCAAAACAACTGTTACTCAGTTCATAAAAAGTAAACACGGAAATTGTATGATACAAATTATAAAACTAGTAATTTCTTCAAAATTTGTTAGTAGATCATACGTCATTAGAAGGCAGCAAAAATATCATAATATACATGGAAACACCAAGAAACTAGGGGGGGGGGGGGGGAGGAGGGGGGATGATGAGGGAGGAAAATACACAGCCTCCTCACCTCTTGGTCCACTGGAGCCTGTTTAGTTCTCTCCCAAAGTTCTACATTAGTTATTCTATCATACCATTTAATCCCCTCTATTCTGCGCAGGCACCAGTTAATGAATGTCTGTGATTTATTAGTAGTTGCCTTAGTTGTTCTCCATGTTTCCGCCCCATACAATAGTACTGCTTTGACATTAGAATTAAAAATTTTTAGTTTAGTATTTCTTTTAATTTCCTTTGACCTCCACAAATTCCCTAGTGCTATCAAAGCCTTTTGTATTCTTTTTTTAATATCTCTATCAGATCCTCCATCTTTATCTACATTACTGCCCAAAAAGGTGTACGACTCCACGTCTTCGAGTGGGGTGCCATTAAGAGAAACCACAATACTATTTGCCAGATTTATTCTATTCTTTATTTACCTATTATTTTGCCCACCCAAGGAGCCCATTGCATTGTATGTGTGTGTGTGTGTGTCTGTGTGTGTGTCTGTCTGTGTGTATGAGTGCTGTTAGCCTTGCTGAGACCGTAGTTCTATGTCAATCTATCTGTTCACCGGGGGACACTGATGACCATTCTTTGCGTTTTTCGTTGGCACAGGATCTGAGCATCTATCGGGTGACCCTTTATGATGAAGTTGAAATTGCCCGCTTACGTCTAACAGCTGCAGTTAACGGCTTTTGCGTTTTCAGATACATTGCTTGTCTGTTAACACAATCGAATAACACTTCTGTCACTGATCAGCATGTTAATCGGAATAGGTTTACATAATGCATGCAATGTTGACACTAAAGGCTGCTGAAAATTTGCTTATATCAGACGCAGAAAATCTCGCTATGAATAAGTTTATACAAAGCCGGCGTCTCCATGGCGAAGTGGTTATGCCGTTTGCGTCGCACGCCGAAGGCTGTTGGTTCTTTTACGTCTGCGTCGTTCAGTTCACAAGTGAAAATTTTAGGCAGGTTCTTTTTGGGCTGTCGCCGGAGCTACAGCGTACGTGCTTTGTGCCATGCTCTATGCACGCTGCTAGTTGTTCTGAGTAGACAGGCGAGACGTATAGCATAAAACCTGGTGCAATTAAGTCGATAATCTTTACTTTTACATTTAATTATACAAAGCAGTTGGGCTGTGTTATAAACGTGTAAGATGTGTAGTTTCACAGGGATGGAAAGTGTTGTGAACTGCAACAATTTATAGGAAGGCACAATCACCCAGTCGTGTGTGAGTGTGTGAGTACAGGTGGGTTTGTATGGGTGAGGTAGACCCTACTGTGTTGTCGTTTAATTATAAAACCAGCATTATACTGGTATTCTGGCAGTATAATAGTCTGGGTAGCATAAGTTGATTATTCACCGTATGATGGCAGCATTTAAACAAATATATTTCAGAACACTATGCAGTAGTTTACGCCGTGTTCTTATTCGTCTACGGATAGGTTGGGGTTTATCTGTTATGTAGTCTGTTAAGTTTATATACTTTAAAACAGTTGAAATTGAAACTGAAGTGATTCGTTGTTAGAGCTTCTGATAGAAGAGGGGGCGTAAAAAAAATTACTGCACATATGCATTTTTTATCCAATATGCGGCTCTGCAAAGCAGGATTATTTCTATAAAACCGCGTGGATTTCGATCATAGTATGGGCCGTTGCAGGTCGACCCAGCCTAAAATGGGTACCAGGATGGCTGTCATGGGGAAGTAAAGACAACCGGCGTAATGCTGACTACATTACCCACTCAGTGCCGATTGGTCTGTAAAAATATGGGTCGCTCTTCCCATATGCCCAAAGCGCCTAAGGCGTGAAAAGGGATCTTTACTTTACTTTTACTTTCTCTGTAAAACCAAATCTCCCAAGCTTTAAGAAATTGTTCGGCCTGTTTAATAATCTTCCAAGATTCACAGCCGAATGCTACAACTGGCTTTAAATAGCATACGAGAATTTTTTTTTCCCAATCTCCAATGACATTAATTTATTGCAACACATGTTTTTCATTTTTATACCGTGTAGTTTTGGCCTGCCTATTTTGTTACTAATCTCTGTGATACAAGTAGCTCGACACAATAAAAACTCCCCTGCCGCTATAGACTAGCCTACATTCGGGTAAAATTATGTGGTATAAACCTCATCAATAATCTTGGACATGTCATTGAGAAAATGGTTCTGCTTTTGATATCGTGTTTGGATGTCGGGATGACCATTGTTTCTTTACTGAATCTAGTGGACTGAAGTATATTGCCGATTCGTTTGGTAGAGTGAATGTCCTGGGACCATTATAGTCAAACTATTTAACCACTTCACCGCCGCACTTGGGCGTAGTAATACAAGACTGTTGCTAGACGTACCTATTCAATAGGTCACTGCGACGTAAGCTTTTACATTGTAAGGACGTGTCTTGATCTCGTCTTTTGCAATGTTACACATTTCCTAAGAAAGTTAAACCATAGGCTTGAACCAGAGGTTTAAACTGGTTAAACCAGAGGCTTTCTACCAGCATGGAGATGCATTGAGATCCAGCTGCATTCGGAGTCACAATATGAGTCAAGTACACCACTACAACTACTCGCGATGTACCAGTGTGTTACTTCTCAATGCCATACAGGATTTTCTAAATCCATTTGGTTAGTGTCATATCTTGTCCAGTTCCGAATCAATCCGGATTATGTTTGTCAGATAGATTGTCAGAATGTTGTTTTCCAGTGTTGTCTATAGGGATGTGTTATACGACTAAGATAAGTATGCTATCCAGTGTGGGGGCAAATAAGTAGTGGGGAGTGTCAGACCACGTTGCGCCCTAGGTGATCTAAATAATTATGTATAGCCATAACTTAAGTTGCCTCATCTATGAGATAAGTTTGGATGTTTGTTAAGAGCTGTGGGATTTCCGCCTAGACCAACGAGAGCCACCATCCAATAGTATCCCTGTCTCAGAGTGTCTTTGCATGCTACAGGGAAAACACTGGAGAAAAGACACGCGACACAAAATATTTTACGACAGCAAACTCTATTACACTGGCTCTAAAACTACGTTATTAGCACAACCTTCTCTATTTATAGGCCAAACAGATCAACGGGGATTCCCGTTCTTGTGCAAGAATGGAGTCCCTCTGCGTCCACAGTTTTTTATCTAGGAGCTGTATACACTAATTACACTAGTTTCATTATTTTCGACATATTTTATAGAACTATACGTCATTTTTAAGGGAAATAAGTGTGCTATTTAAATATAACAATAACGGCTCTAACAGACAAACAAAAATGCTTTTGCTACAGTGACCATGAACATACATCAATAACGCTTGGATATAAACTGAAAGTTATTCCAGCAAAAGTAAAGAAATATCAGTTCTATCTCTTTGATTCTGAGATGGTATTGTTGCATCAGAGGAGCAGGGGGGGGGGGAGGGGTAACACTAGTACTTTATCAAATTAAGCGCATAAAAATTATGCTGTGAAACATGCACATGTCATAAATAACATAAATATAAATGATTGATGTAGACTACTACAACATATAATAATTCTCTTATTTAATGATTAGTAAACAAGCACAGTCAAAATGAAATTGATATGTGCAATAACTTTTCACCCAGAGCAGTTCTCTTAACAGTACTTATAGCACTACTAAATATTTATCCTCAAGGTACAAACAGCACAAACAAATTTGTCCAGTTTCATCTTGTTGTATGAAATCAACTCCTTATCATTGCGAATGTTTTGGTAACTGTTTAAAAATTCATCAACCATATTTCTGAATACTGCATGCAACAACTTGTATAAGTATCATGATTGGTATATTATTTTAAAGGTAATTAAAGCAAAATAAAAAAGACCATATAATTGCAAATGCCGTGCAACATACACATGTCAAACACAAAAATTCCACATATAGATACCGGATCTCGTGATTCAAAACAGTGTTTGGAACACGACTAAAGCCCAGCATTAGACGAACAACCAGAAGTTTATTGTAGAGTTCACAGCCATTGTTCACGAAGCAGAAAACAATTTACTCAAATTAACACATACCGTACAACTGCAAATATGCATAAGGAGTAGATGAACAGCCAGAAGTTTCTGCCAGAGTTTACAACCAGTGTTTGAGAAGCAGAAAACAATTTACACAAATTAACACAGACCTTACAACTGGGAATATGCATAAGATGTAAATGAACAACCCGAAGTTTCTGCCAGAGTTTACAGCCAGTGTTCGTGAAGCAGAAGGCATTTTCCAAAAATTAACACAGACCGTACAACTGCAAATATGCATACGAAGAGTAGATGAACAACCAGAAGTTTCTATCAGAGTTTGCAGCCAATAATGTGAACCTGTCATTCGTTCATCTGGGTCAAAGATCTGGATGAGAATTTCAGCTAGAACGAAGAATAAGATCATGTTAGTAAATTAAGTAAAGGGACCTTTTCCACGCTTTCGTGCGTAATGGGCACATAGGGTGCTCAACTTATATTTTATAGAAAGTGATGGGTGTTGTGCCTTGACTTCTGAGGACTCCGTCTGATAGTACATTCCAGACCATGACAGAATACATTTATGCGTTTTTCCCCCTTGTTTGTTTTTTTAAATTTAACTCCAAGCATGATAATTAGGTTGGGGGCAATCACTGCAGATCTGAAGTGCATAGAAATTTTTTTGTTAAGTTCACAGAGGAATTATTGTATCTGATTCTCAGCCGGTGCTTTGGAAGGTTTAAAATGGACAAATGTGCCATGAGTGGAAATAAAGAAACTGCACGTCAAAATCACACTGACTGGTATCTATATATTGTCCGGGTGTGCGAGGGAATTGAAGAGCGAATTGTTTGCATACAAAGGGGATGGTTACAGGGACAGCCGTACTGGAGAAAGGAGACAATACGCAAGCTATTCATGGAGGAATGCTAATATACAACATAGCGTAGGCGGTTAAACCTGACTTCACGATGACCGGGTGACGAACCCCTTGTGGTCCGGGTTCACACCCGGGAGTAGGCAGAAAGCCACGTTTCTACCAGATTTGGGATACCCATCATGGAATCAAGGCTTGAGGGTTGCGATATCCATAGTACCGAGCCGAAGAGTTAACAGCTCATGGTTTCTGGATCAAATAAAAAATGTGTGAGAATATGTAAACGTTGACGTATAAGCAGAACACACAATGCGGGGCGAATAAGAAAAATAGAATGATGTGTATGTGTAATAAGTGGGCTTCAAGAACAGTCAGCATCTACAGCTTAAGACATTTGCTGCAGGATACGAAGCATCTATTTATGTACAAGGAGTACTTGATGCTTTTTTTTCTTAGATTGGTAATCAGTAATCAACAAGGTCGTGTCACCTATCACTTCACCATTTCTACCCACTGGACGCACTCGGAGTGCTTGATGTTATTTCATAGATTGGTAATCAGTAATCAACAAAGTCGTGTCACTTATCACCTCACCACTTCCACCCACTGAAAGCACCTGGTAACAGATTTCGCTTCCAGTGGAAGTAGAAAGTTTATTCATTTCCAAGATCAACCAATAATGATATCCCTGCATTATACTGCATTGCCTTCTACAGCCATTCAGTTGTATGTTACTTTATGTAAAGAAAATATGTGGTCGCTAATAAATGGCCGTGCTGATAAAAGGGCCATAATGTATTTATGTTTCTTTATGCTCGTATTTCTAGATCAGACACAGAGCGTAGAATACGGCGAATGAATAAGATCCCGGCATTGCATAAACATATTGACTCTTTCAGTCTCTGTCGTGTGTTTCTTTATCTCCTCTTTTCTTTAGTAGATGTGGCTTTAAGTAATGCTTGGCAAAGTCTGAAATAATCATCGTCATCATCCTTTGTGTGCCTAGATTTCCATAGGGCTTGTATATGATTAATGGTAAGTAATCCAATGGTGGGATGCAAGTATTTTATTATCTGAAGCCCCACTCTGGCTTCTGCCGGAGGGCCCTGAATATAGCCGGGACATAGATATGACCTAACGGCTGAAAGGGGTTACTGGGACCTCTCCACGAGATATCCTCATCCGCATTGTGGCACTTTGTGTCACCGGGTGTTCATTGCTTGTGTTATGACTTGGTGGTGTACAACTACCATAGGGGGAATTATTTTTCCTACACTCCAGTCTTTTTCGTACAAGTTACAAGTCTATCGATTTCTGACGTGGCGTTCAGCCAAGCATATTTAGCCTCTCGTAAAAATTTTCTTCCTTATGTTTCCCTTCGACGTCCTCTTTTTCTCAGACCGTTTGTTTCCCCCTTCAGTTTTTGTTTTGTAATTCTTTGCTCGTTTCGTCTAAGAGTGTGCCCAATATACCCCGAACTTCCTTGTCTTAATGCCGTCGATTCAGATAGGTGTCCAGACATTTCTCCGAGTTCCTTCTTTGTAAATTCATCCCATTTTATGTTCATAAATTTTCTCAGATTTTTATTTTCAAATGCATTTTACTTTCATTCCGTATCTGTGGTTGTTCTTCAGCTTTCGCTGACATGTGTTAGAAGTGAATTATAGGCGAACGAAAGAAGAAGAAGAAGTGAATTATTATTAAAACTGAAGATTCGTAGCTTGGTCTTACAGCTGTCCAACTTGGAGCTCCATATTTTGTTAAAGCTTTTAAAGACTGTTCTTACTTTGCCAGTGTAGGCCTGAAATGGCGAAAATGATAACAGTTTGTGACACAGTAACATGAGTAACAGCTACGGTAGAATGTGTTGAAGAAATTATTTAAACAAAGATATCTAAGTAACTCCATTCAGCGCTTAGTGAGTTGTATGATTCTGAATGAGTTAAAAGTGGACTATAGAAAGATATATCGGTTATTTGTTTCTAGATCAGCAATGTATAGATATTGGCGAAGTGGTCCCTCGCGCTCTGGGGGTCGTGGGTTCTTTTGACGGCTGTATCGTTCAGTTTACCGGTGTATGTATTATGGAAAACCCAAGGTGTCGTCTCTGTATCTACGGTGTTTGTGCTTTGTTCGACGCTTTCGGCAGGCGTCTAGCCGTTTTGCGGAAAGACCGAGGCATATGGGTTAACACACTGTGCAATCAAGTCAATCCTTTCGATTTGGAACTTGACCCTGTCATAAGTGTATTGGCCTATCGATGCTTTATGGTTTACGTTTGTGTTATCAAAATTCCAAGGCCATATTTTTTTTGCCAGAACATTTTGTGGTATATATTTCAGACATCAGCGACAAGGTCGCTCATTGGCTGTCCGGTAGACGACTTCGTCGACGATCGGAACAGAATTTCGGTCTGTCGCTTTTGATCGCATGCAAGGAGTCATTTTCAGGATTACTGGTGGCGGGCAATGTAGAGCCATTTTAAAGAACGCAAATAACCTACGTCACAATGATAACCAAAAACTCCCCTTTCGGGAATGCTGGTTTAAGGTGACGATTTTTTCTTTCTCAAAAACGGATCGGATGTGAACTGAGAGACCAAATCACTTAATCGTATTCCCCTCTTCAAAAGTAATGACAAGTAATTAAGATATTTTTCCCAAACGCACCCATCCTCATATTGACCCAGACTTAAATGGGCACCAGATAAAGTCATTGGAAGTTAGAGGCGGCCCGCGTGCTGTTGACCATATTACCAACGGAGTGCCGACTGGTCATTAAAACAAAGGCCTAACACTATATGCCAAAACGCTTGAAAGCCTGAGAAAGATTCCCCTGACAAAAAGTGATTATGTCTTGATAATTATTGTCTTCTGACGGGACTCTGTTTATGTACCGTAAGTAAGATAAATAACGGTCCTCTTTTCATGCCTTTAGTTGTATGGGGCACATAGGACTATACCTATATTTTTATCCACCAATCGGGACAAGATGGATGATGTGGCCAGCATCACGCCGGCTACCGTTACTGCCCATGACTGCACCCGGTACCCAGTCAAGGCTAGGTCGACTTAAGAGCCAAGATCGTTTTGTAAAAAAGTCTGACACCACCAGGGAGCGAACCCACGACCTTCCGATTCGCGGCATGCGTCTAGCCGCTGCGCCACGGCAACTTCAGGTATGATATATCTAGCGCTGAATTTATTGTTTTCTGTCATGTCGCTTGAAGTGTATTGCTTCCTTATGCATATTGTAAGTGTCGATAAACAAATGAGTTTATCGAGATATTTCAATCGCTAAAGAGTTCCTTTATAATTTGCTGTGTCCCACTATTTTGCACGTATGTCGACCAAACCTCAAAACAGGTACCAGGATTACATTGACACATGTGCCAAGCACATCATCTAGCAAAGATGAAAATTGGCTTCTAGGAACATAAAATCGAAATTTCTCTGAGGGATAATAGGCACTGATATCTAGCTCTATACGGTTTACCTACTGGAGAAAATTCAAATTCACCAATGATTACAATTTAGATAAAATATTTTCTAACGAAAACGACCCAACCGACATTTTTGAGAGCCACCCCATGTCCTTGGCTGAATTCGTCGCACCTGCCCGCTAGACCCCGTACGGTCCCGCCACGACAGAGCGACTAGCCACGAAAACACACATAGAAGGCACACAGCCCAGTCCTGGCTCTTTTGCTAGATTTTCGACCGCTTGCGGCCTAACACAATTATTCAACCGTCGCTGGCTGTTCGCCTACATTAGGTTGACCATATCACCTAGCGAATGCTCACGTGTCTATACAATAGGAATAAACTCACAGGGAGCAAGTACAGCAGGGATCTACCAGTCATCAGTAGAAGTTATCCTCGTCGACAAGTGTTTCGGCCCACGATTCTGCTAGACACTTTCAGAGGTGGGCCCACCTGAGTTCATGAAGCTCAGGGCTGGTACCCTGTGCTGCACGAGATTACCGGATGGTGTTTTTCTTTCGGATAGGGACAAGACGACTTGGTGATTAGCAGAAGGTACTGTGAGATAAGAAGTCGTCGCGGCAGCCTAATTAGAACAGTCAGCATGCCTGGACGACCGAGCGACAAGCTTACGTTTGGTTTACCGGACACATGTTGGACTTTTGTTAGCAGGTGGCAGAGGAACACTGGCAGACAATTCGGACACGATGGACTTTCAAAGGGTGAGAAACCCTTTTCCACTAGAAACCCGGACCAGCTCACCGAGGCCCGTCCCCTACGTTGTGCGTTGCGTCAAAAGCCAGCTCGAGGCCTTTTCGGCTGCCTCGCCCAGTTTTTTAAGTGTTCGTTTCCGTTCATTACCGCGCAATCCTAGTTCTTTAACCACATTGTAGAGTGAAGTGGAAACGAGGCCTCTCGCTCCCACTTCGACGGCAAAGATCCGTACTGTGTACGCCTCGTTTATCCTCAGACCGGCTGCTAAATCACTGTATTTCTCGAGCTTATACGTGTGACTCTCGTCCATACGCGACTCATAAAGCACCCCGTGTACAGTAAAGGACACTTTGTTCATGTCTTTGAGTGTATTGGACATATCTTCTTCCTCACAAGCTGTAAACACCACTTTCCTGAATATTACCTGTGATGCATATTGACGAGTAAGGAAACAAGTGTCTTGATTACACTTTTAGACATGCTGAAGGTTGAGGGATTTTGCTGCTCTGGAAAAATACACTATTTGGTTTATCACCGTTAATTAAATCGTGGCAAGCTAGTTGTACGAGATGAACAAGTCAGGAAACAGGTTAAAAAAAAAAAAAATCAGTTAAGAAAAAATAATCTGGTAGGAAAAAAAATGGTTAGATGACACACAAAAATGGTCAGATGAACACTTGTAGAGATTTAGCACATGTCTTTGTTGTGTGCGGACAGTCCCACTTTGTGATCTCTGGAGGAAATGTTCGGACACAGTACCGCTGTAATATATTTTCAAAAACGAAAGAAAAGGATGGGGGTGGGGGGGGGGGGGGGGGGGGGGCTGTTACATCTGCAGCAATGGAGCTTAATTGCTTAGGATGCTAAATAAGACTAGTCAGAAATGCACGCATAATAACAATGAAAAACGTACATGATATACAGAATGCGTTCATGACATATAAACATATGCATTTCGTTGACAGACATGGCATTCACAGGTAATACGTATATAGAATATACACACATAGACATAACATACATACATGTCTATATGATATTTCGATACTGATATATGATACATAATCATACAGTAAACATATATGGATACATGAAAAAATGATGTATTCTAATTCTGCCTTTCTAACCCCCCAATGGAGCATAGGCTCTCAACCAACTCACTCTAAGTCGTTCTATCCTTTGGTATAACATGCAGCACTCCACCATGTTCTTCCCATCTTTGTAACTTTGCTCTCTAGCTACAGTTTCCCATGTTTTTTGTGTGCGTCTTTCTTCATTTCTTTTCCCCTGTGGGTTCCAAAGCTAAGATATTCTACTTATGTTGTTCTCATGTTTTCTTACTGTGTGTCATATCCAATGCCAGCTTCTGTTCTTGTCTTTACCTTTTGATTCATTGGACTTGTTTAGTTCTCTCTCAAGGCTCTACATTAGGGACTCTATCAACCCATTCAAGTCATTCTATTCGGCGCAGGCACCATTTAATGAATGTTTGTAGTTGATTAATAATTGCCTCAGCTGTTTTCCATGTTTTTGGCTCCCTACACCATTACTGATTTGACATCAATTTTTTTTTTTTTTTTTTTAGTTTTGTAATAGTTTTAATTGCTTTTGACCTCCACAAAAACCCGAGTCCTAGGAAAGCTCCTCTTGCCTTTTGTTTTCGTATGTTAATATCTCTATCAGTTCCCCCATCTTTATGTACATTTCTAGCTGTACCCGGCCACGCGTTGCTGTGGCGCAGAATTAAATGGAAAAAAAAAATTTAAGATAAAGCGTACATGTCTCACGTGTTTAATATATTTGATGTCATAATACTTGTGGGTATACAATATTCTTTGTAGTTCCATTGTCTGTGAAGATATAAAGACTCTCTGGTTTGCCCACTCTAGAACATGCGACATATAACTGTCCATGTGAGATACAATCAGTATGTAGATCTACACCACACAACTCTAAAGATTGTCCCTGAGCCTTGTTGATAGTGATTGCAAAAGCCAATCGAATAGGGAACTGCAATCTCCTAAACTGAAATGGCATATCCGATGGTAACATAGGAATGCGGGGAATGAGGACACCTTCACCCCTGAAAGGTCTCGTTAAAATTGTAGCTTCTATTATGGTGCTTAGTAGTCGTTTTACAGCAAGCCGCGTGCCATTGCACAGCTTTGGCTGGTTGATGTTTAGCAACAGGATAATTGGTACGCTGATCTTTAAGTGCAGTATGTGTGGTGGTATCCCTGGCAGATCGAGGGAATTCAAAAACTCTACTGGATAATGAACAGCTTCATCAGCCTCCACAACAGTGTCCACCAACTTGTATGTGACTGACATGATATACAGATATGGTATGCTGACATTACATAAGGGCGTACAGACATATCATGTAACTGTGACATCGATACAGACAAAAACACATTTTTATAAAAATCAGATCTCAGAGCTTAATGCTTTACTGGATATTCAATTTGTTTAATGACTGAAATATATGTAGGCTGATGATCCACATACATATTCCGCTGTTAGTCATCATTTCAAATCGTCAAAAAATCCGTTCTGTATTCTGAAATATAGTTTTCAAAAATCTTAACAGGGTATCAAATTTCAAAAATACTGTAAGATATCGTTAACATAAATCAGCTAGAAATGAACAATGAGTGAACATGAACAACATTTCAGTACTAACAGGGATGTATTGACATGAGAATCTTCAAATGTTATGAATTCTCAACTCGGCTGCTTGGTTAAAAAAAAGTGGACAATGAACAAATAACCAGAAAATCGTGTCAAGTCTCTGGAAATGTGGATATACAAAAAACAATATATCGTATTTCATGGAAACAAAAAAAGTCCAATATAAATGTTCTGGAATAAATATGAATGAAAAGATAATTACTAATAGAAATGAAAAGAGATAACTGAAAGTACAATACTTTGGTCCAGCTTAAAGTCAGAACATGCTTTTAAAAACAATACTGGAGCTAAAGGTCGATGGCAAGATAGCAAGAGGTAGAGAACGTTGCAAGTGGGTTGACAATATAAACAGATCAACGAACAGAAGTCTGAGAGAGTGTACTACAAGGATAAGTGACAGCGTGTTGGAGATTCGTTGCAGCCAACCATTTACTGTGGAGACGACACCCGATTGATTGGGTAAAGTAAGAATATGTCTCTTTTTCACGCCTCTAGGCGTTTGGAGCATAAAGGGCTAGACCTATATTTTTATAAATAAAGGGTCCACGAGTTAACACTCATGAGCTAACTGGAGTCTTTCTATTGTGAAGCAGGAATTACCGTGTGCTGAAATAAGCCCTGTCATAGTCGGCGAGCTAAACGGGGGACTACGTGGCAAAAAGCTCGGCCACACGTAATGAACTCAGCAAGTCTCAAAGAGACTTTCGTCGCATGGTAAACTGTCCTAATGAGAAGAAGTTGCGAGTTCTTTCTCGCTTCAGTTTGATAAGAAGTTGTCTTTTTTGCAAGGACGTTTGGTTTTTATTGTTGTCCCCTGGAGTCCCCTGTATGTCCAGGAGACCTAGTTCAACTGGCAAAGTCTCTAGCCAGTTTATCAAGTTTATGCCTGTATAATTATGTATATTATTCAACATCAAGACCAGAGTATGTGTAATACGGAAAATGTCAGTTTCTACTGCTAGCCTGGTGGTAATTAGCAATTCGGCTTGTTGTAGACACTCGAGGTGGTGTACAACCTTCTGGGTTGTGTAACGGCAGTGATCTTTGCATCAACAGAGCACTGCCTCGTATACATTCTAAGGATTCGTGAGCTAGTGTTATGATGTAAGCTCTCTTGTGCCGTTACATTATGGTGGTGACATTTTGTCATGAAATGCATTGTGGCATCCTTATTTGTGCGTGCTGAGGCGTAAATAAAATGTACTGTGACAATGTTTAGCGTGCTGTGTTGCTCCTGGACTGTAGCCTCTTGTTCTTGAACTTTGAATATCATCAGTGACTACTTGACTGTAGTGAGCTGTCAGGGAAGCTATCACGGCTAAAGATCTACGTGGTGGCCTGAGATGCCTCATAAGTTATTCCAGCGTGAATTCGGCGCCAGCAGCATCCCAACAAGGGCTCCTGAACCCACATAAATATACATGAATTTAAAATGAATATAAGCTTATATATTTTTCTACATTTGTTTGATAGATAGTTTCTAATTTAAATAGTAAATAATGACAATAACGATTAACTTATACCTCCCTAGCCTTTTCTAGACGTTGGTCGATAGCCTTGCTCAGAGCAGTAATTGTTGCAAGAGGTAATATAGTCGTCTTCCTTGAGATATTTACAATTGGGACACAATTCTTCGATATTAGCGTCTTCAAATACTTCATAGTACTCACTGAAATGAAAATATTCATTCAGACTTAGCTTGGCTGCATATGTGAAGGCATGTGCAAGTGAAACAGTGAACAGCAAGAAGAAGAGAAAGAGAGCGAAATATATAACTAGTGCAGGAGACACTCTCTTAGGGAAAGGCACGGTATGGGGGGGGGGGGGGGGGGGGGCTGCCTAAAGCGTAAATGAGAGGGAGAAAATACACGAGAGAGTAAGTGAGAGTAGACAGGAAATAGAGAGAGAGACAGAAAAAGAGAGATATAGACACACAAATCAACGGACAAGATAGGCACTGGTTAAAAGTAACCGAAGGTGAAAGAGAAAGATAGCGAGACAAAAATAAGAGATGCGAAAGTAATGAACCTCGGCATTTTGAGTTTTGTGAATTTGCCTCTCTTCACATCTTGCACCAGTGTACGTGTCTGTTTAACTTTCTGATTTTGACTGCCACTCCGTCTTTTATCTTTCGAAAATGTACATCATACGATTGCCTAACATGTTTCCCAGTATAGTGGTTATCATTATCTCAGAAAGAGCTACTAGCTTTGCATGTCTTTTACTGGTTTGGAGAACCTTAACTGTGGCTGGAAGGGCGCTGTTACCCATTCGATATTCGTCTGCTGTGGGTTCATGTTTGGCCTCATGATTTAAAAAAAAAACTTCAAGTGATAGCCTCATCCACATTTTTGGTAAATAATGTTTTAAAGGTGGAGAAAAAGGGCATATTATTACATCAATGAATAAATAGTGATGAGGTACTTTTCAAAGGTTAGAAATTAATAAGAAAATAGTGAAATTCCATTTTGCTTAAAATACTAGTCGGTGACATGAGATATATGGATCAAAACACATACAATAACACAAACAATCATAATACAATTTCCTGGTAATAAAGCGGTTTAATAAAGATAATCGGCCTCACATATATATATGCATATATATAGGATGCCTGCATATCTGTCCAAGTATATAGACTTGGAACAAAAGCGAAGAGCACTCGAAAATATATGTCTGAGAACAATGAATAAAGATAAAAAAGTAAAGAAATAAGAGAAGTTGTTGGGCAACTACTAGTAGTATCAAAACTCATAAAACAGATAAGATGTATTTGTATTTGACACATGCTGAGAAAAATCTAGCAGAGATTCACCAAACAGGCATTAAAATAGGAAATGAGGGATTAAGAGGCGAGGACGCACAAAAAGACCCTCCTAAGTCGAACGTTGATGAGAGAGGCCAAATCTGCTGGACTGAATTCCATTTATATTGAACTGATTGCACAGGATAGAACGGAAATGAGGAACAGACTGCCAGCCATTTGAGATTTATAATGGCACAATCAAATCATGAAATAATTAATAAATTAATAAATGTCTCCACAGCCTGCAATATCCAAAAGCTAATGTGCTGAGATCCCACCATGCCCTGACGTGTCTGTAAAGAATCTTTGCATGTTGTCTTCCTCTATCCCTCCTCCCACAAATATGCCTCGTGGTCACTACTTGTCCCAGTTTTCCCCATAAGATGGTCCCAGAAATGAAATGAAATGACTTTCTAATTCTGAAGTTTGCCATAAGTTGTCTTTAAACCCTTGCGTCTTTTAAAACATCTTGATTGCTTATTTTGACTACCAGTAAATATTTAATATACTTTGGTATAACCTAATCATTGAGACCTCAAGAAATGTAATTGTCTTATGTGTATTGTTTACGAAGGGTCAAGGATTGAAAGCAGGGTGTTAACAATTGGTTTCTACAGTCAATTAGCGTCTGTGCCTTAGGCTTTGATAGCGCTTCATAATGCCGGAAGTGCTAGGTTCAGTCTCAGCTGCAGCGATTTAACAGCAGACAGTATGGCGTTGGTTTCGTCAGTGCTGCAGGAGCCGACCCTTCAGGGGCAATCGCGACTACTAGAAGTAAAAATTGTCAAGAAAGACTATAAGAAACGCTAGGATTGGTTCTGCAACCTTTTGTACAGGATATGCATTAAACTCATGTAAAATATGCACGAATTTTTTGAATCCTGAAATGAAGACAGTGTCTTTATTATAAAGGATGTAATTCATATTATACAGTGCAGACTGTTTTCTTGGACTGTTATGTTCTTATCCGTGCGAAAAATCTTAAATAGGAAATTAATTAAAGTCAAAATATTTAAATATTAAATAGTAAATGTAAGTAAAAGATACTTTTTCAACGCCTTCAAGCGTATTGAGCATAAATGGCTAGACTAGTATTGTATAGATCTAGTGGCATTCATTGGGTAATGTGGTTACAATTAAACTGATAGCCTTTATTTTCCAGGACTTTACCATGCACATATTTAAAGATCTGAACCTATGACATTTGAAGTAGGTGGCGAGCGTCTAGCCGCTACCCCACACAGCAGAAAAAAACACGATTACTTCTGTTACTAGTAAAAATGCAATGAAATTAGCTACGATTAGAAACAGTCGAGGACACTCACGCTTCTGAAGATGTTCCCCTTAATTCTTCAATTATTGAATTGATAAATTTCAAAAATGTGTCTACTGCAGTTTTAAAGATGTTTCCAAATTTTCCAAAGACACCGCCTTTTTCTCCCAAAAAATCACCAAGGAATCCCTCGCCTAGTCCTCCAATAAACTTCTTGACGAGCCGCTTGTCCATCTTCTCAGCATCGTTTGCCGGTGATGCAATGACCACTGTCATCAAAGCCACAAGGAAACACAGAGGCATCATCTAAAAAAAATGTAAAAAAAAAAACAAACAAACTCATGAATGATTGTTGCAATGGTCTGTATTATAATAAGGTGTATTTTGATACACATGCGATTAATTATTTTAAATCAGTTCAATAAATTAGAGGTAACATCAATCAGTCCTTTATGAAAATCGATCGGTAAATGGCTCACATATGCTTTGCAAAAAAAAAAAGTCACCCTCAACCAGTAAGCCAAAAAAGGTAGATTGTGATTATAATTGGGACTAGTAATATGCTCCATATAAAAAAGCTATTAACATTGCACGCTATCATGAGTCATAAAATAAAATATCCTGCAGTGTTAATGCAATCCGTTCCATTCCGCTTTAGGAAAAAACACAAAACAAAAACTCGACCATGTTCAACCTGCTATTAGCTAGCTGAAGCTGCCAACAGTCTTCGGTTATATTTGTGGTGTGGTTTATTTGCGCCACTTTTGTTGATACGATGAAAGGACACATATACAAATACTGTCCCTACCGGCGATGAAACCTTCTACCGGCGAGATAATGAGCAACCAGGTCGCTGACGACTGAGGTCCAGCGATGTAGATGCTAATTCTTTGGGACAGTGAAGCACACTAGCTGTTCCCAAGTGAGAGTTTCCAGGTCTAGCCCTACAAGTTCTTGTACCTATCGGGTGAATGAAGTGCTTTCACGGGGGCGAGTCTTCTGACCTGGCAGAACATTCTACAATGGACCGTTTCAGGACATCCTCTGTCGCTTCCCTATCAAAGAAACACTGCTAGCAAAAGTTAAGGTAAAAGTCGACTTCAGGCTAGTAGACATATAAAACTGGACCTACATTTTTATAGACCAATTGGCACTCGGTGGGTTATATAGTCAACATCACGCCCTCCGACTTTACTTCCCAAGATTATACCTCGTATCCACTCAAGGCTGGGTCAGCTTGGGAGCCTAGGTTAGTTTTGAAAAACGTGCTGCTGCGTCAGTACTGGAACTCACGACCTTCCGATCCGCAGGCGAGTGACTAGCCGCTACTCCACATTGGCCCCACCTATCGTAGCGTAATACTGTTAAAAATTGACATTTGGCTAATGTAAAACATGAAAAAGTCAATAACAGTTGTATTTATCAACCTGCCCTATGCATTGGTGATACAATTTCATACAATAATTTATTAGATGTTCGTAGACAATTTATCAGAAGAACAACAACTAAGAAATAAACCAGAAATTAATTGAGGACAACGTGGATTTATAGAAAGAAAAGTACAAGGAATACCCCAATAATCCCCATCACTATCTAGGAAATTACTATAGAAGAAAAATGTATCTGTACTTTTGATTTGTTCACTATACGAAAGCGTTCTATTGTGTGAAATATGAGAAAATTGTCAAATTACTGCTAAAAAACTGCCAAATACTGCCATTATTATACAACTTTTGCTCTATGTGCGGGATATGTATGGTAAGGAGTTGGAGAGGGAGGGGGGGGGGGGTGAAGTGTGAGCCTGTAGACTTACGGCTGCATGACTAGTGCTGTCGCCACAGACTGTGCAGGTAAGGTTTTTATGTTACCGCTGACAGCAAAAATACCCAACATTACCAATTATTCTAAGCCGGGTCTCCCGCGTGAGTGCCCAGTATTCAAACCTTTTGGCCAGCCACTCCTGACATGATAGTCCAGCGTTCTAACAGTTCGGCTAGCCGCTCCTGACGTGAGATCCTAGCGTTCTAACCGTTCAATCAGCCTTTCCTGGCACGAGATCCTAGCGTTCTAACCGTTCGACCAGCCACTCCTTACATGAGATCCCAGCATTCTAACTGTTCGGCCAGCCACTCCTGACATAAAATCCTAGGGTTCTAACCGTTCGACCAGCCACTCCTGACATAAGATCATAGGGTTCTAACCGTTCTACCAGCCACTTCTGACACGAGATTCCAGCTTTCTAACTGTCCGGCCAGTCACTTCTGACATGAGAACCCATCGTTCTAACCGTTCGGCCAGCGGCCTCTGACACAAGTGCCTAACATTCTAAGGGTTCCACCAGTCGCTCCTCTGTAAAACTACTAGACAAATGAAACACTGATGGGATAGAACTGTGGATCCAAAGAGCAGGCACAGGCAGCAAAACTCAGCTATAATAATTACCAAACCATTCGGTAACATTTCAGTGCTCACGGAGTAACTTACGACAACGATGTGTACAGTCAGCTGCTTGTTGTTCCCATTATATAGTAAAAATATTCTCAAATCTATTACAGATGTGGAAGGAATTGCAGCTCGTTGTCCTCATATTGACAGCATGCCTTATGCTGATGACATTGTTTTGATCGCTTCGCGTCAAAAGGAATTAGAGGGATGGATAGATGGTGGTGATAGAAAATTATAACATATGACTGAGCAATAATACTGGGAATACGGAAGTAATGTAATTCCAACATCTATGAAAAGAATAGTATCTCAATGTATAACAAACGTCAGATGCGATATTTTGGCGTACGTCTGTTATTTTGGATAACATGCGGTGGAAGTTATATTACAGAGATGAAGAACAGAATAGGACAGGTTAACGCTTGACACATATTTTGTAAAAAACGAAAATTGTATTCAGTAAATGTATGTCATTGAACGTTAGAAAAATAATTCATTCTTTGAAACAGAATAATCCTTAGAATACATTGGACAGGCTAAAAGAGCAACACAGATGTCTTGAAAAAGACGAGGGTTCGAGGACAACTTATCACAAAGATCAAAAAGAGACAGTCGTCATATGTTAGTTAGTTAGTTAGTTAGTTAGTCTTTCCTCTTGTGTCGAGTGCGGCACCTAGGGCAGAGGTCATGACTCTCCATGCATGGCGGTTCGTTGCAATCTGTTGTAGGTCTTGGATGTTTGAGTGGCCCATGAATGAGCCTTCCCTGATGATAGTTCTACGTAGGGTTTCCCTTGGTCTTCCGCGATATCTTTTCCCCTGTGGTGTCCAAATGAGGGCTTGGTAAGGAATTCTTGATTTATCCATTCTAAGGGCGTGGCCGACATTGTTCCAGCGGCGTTTTCGTATAAAATTAGACACATACTCTTGCCTGGATTCTTGCCTTATTTGTGTATTGGTTCGGAAATCTGACCATTTGAAATTTAGTATTCTTCTAAGGCATTTATTTTCAAAACTGTCTAATTGTGTGTCTAGAGTTTTCGTTGATTTCGTCATATGTTGGTCATGTAATAAGAAGAAGAGCACTGGAACATTTTGTGACCACTGGGAAGATCTAGTGAAAAAAAAAAAAAAGACATCGAAGACAACGAAATACGATTCGGCACAGCCCAGTGTCAAGCCATGGAGGTGTCAAAACGCGAACTGATTCATGCTGTCAAAAAGTGGGAAATGATTGCCGACGCCAGCCAGTCGGCACTGAACTTGAAGATGATGATGATGATCATAGAAGTGATGAGAAAATGTTTTAAAGAAAAAAAATTATCACCTTTATTGTTTTTCAGGTAGTTCACCAAATTAGAACGGCTTTCGGTCGAAGATGATCTGGTGGTAAAGGGAACATCTACAGACATAATATATATAGCAATATAGTGTGAAGAAATTCATCTGATACCAGACCTTATAGTAGCAAATTTCACACGTAGCTCTAATTTACGTAGATGAGTGAAAGCGATATTCTAGTGGAAATGTAAAATAGCAGTGTCGGACGATCTATTATTGTGTCTGTGTTAAAACATCACCTATACCAGAGACCAAATCATATTGAGAACATCTGGTGCTGCAGCTTGCCTTGTCATCATCATCACCCAACTGTAGCGTCTCCAAAGACGCAGTTGTGTTAACTCTTTAAGTACCAAGCTGTATAGCGTTAACCCCTGATTTTCCAATAGTTTTTCTTTTTACGTTTTTTTTTGCATCTTTAACAGCTTCGATTGTCAAGGGAGATTTACCGTTATGATTTATTTTCCTCTTTGGCCATTTATACGTATAGTTATAGAACTGTGGTCTCTGAACTTTTTTTTCAAGTGGCGCCCACCACCACTCCCCCCCCCTCAACCCTGTGATTATATGGAAAGACATCATCGGTCTCTCTCTTCCCCCCCCCCCTCCCCTCCAACCCTCATAACACAGAAATGTGATAAAAAGAGGAATATTGTAATAATCTATTTTTTTTTTTAGTGCAGGTGTTATCATAATAATTACAATCGTTCTCCAGTGGATCCAAGCTCACTGCGGCATTCCAGGAAATGCGTTAGCAAACAGACTTGCAAAAAAACAGAACAAAGGTGAAACAACACGCCCATTCATTATCATTACCAGACATCAGAACACTTGTCAAGGGAAAATACAAGGAATTGTGGAAAGAACAAACTAACAGTTAACATCCACAAGACCACATCTGCAGACTCAACAGAAAGCAACATACAACAATTTTCCGTCTACGAACAGGACATGGAGATACAACTTCTGCATGCATAAAATAAAGATCGTACAGTTCCCACAGTGTGCCAGTCAAACAAGACCACAAACACTTGAGCACATTCTGCAGACCTGCCCATTCTACAAACAACTTGAAAAGAAACATGACCTCATGAGCAAAGTGTGCAGAGCAAGCTTTGGAGAACCATTAAGGACCTGCAGCTGACATGCCAGTTTATAGAGGTAACCCACCTGATTATCTGATCTGAGTCAGTCAGTCGGTCGATCGTCTGGTCGTTCGGTCGGTCCGTATTTCTTCTTCTTTGAGTCACTGGCTGTAAACTCCGGCCTATCTGCCAGGTGCCTTCTAACTTCGTGAGAAACACCCTTAATTAGTCGACACTGAAGACATGCTTTGTGCGGCGGAAGGATGCGCTCTTTGCATTTGATGTATGTGTGTGTGTGAGAGAGAGAGCCTTGCTGAGACCGTAGTTCTATGTCTATGTTTTCACAGGATGACACTGATGATCGTTTTTTGTGATTTTCGTTGGCACAGGATCGGAGCAACTAGCGGGTAAAGTTGAAATACGATTGTCTGCTAAACACTAACAACTGCCGTTCGCAGCTTTTGCGTTTTCAAATACACTCTTGCCTGTTTACACAATCGCATATCACTTCTATCACTGATCAGCAGGTTGATCGGAATAAGTTTACATAATGCATGAAACGTTGACACCAAAGGCCGCTGAAAACCTGTTTAAATCAGACGCAGAAAATCTCGCTTTGAATTAATTATACAAAGCAGGGGTATCCGTGGTAAAGTGGTCATGCCGTTTGCCTCACGCTCTGAAGGCCGTGGGTTCTTTTCACGGCTGCGTCGTTGAGTTCACGAGTAAAATGTTTACACAGACGACGTTCGTGCTTCGTGCGAAGCTCATGGCAACAAAAAAAAAAAAAAAAAAAACCGAAAACATATGCGATAAAACCGTGTGCAATAAGGTCATTATTCCCGACTTCTCAATTTAAAAGATCAACAAAAATGACACAAGTGTAAAAAAAAAGCTGCGCCGAGAGCAAAATATTCTGGACAGCAAAACTATATATAAACAAACATAGTGAAAAAAAAAAACCCCAAACAAAAAAAAATTCTACCGCCATAATTAGACACAAAAAAAAACAAAAAAAAAAAAAAATTAAAAACAAAAAAAAAAGTTGTAACCTCCAAAATTAAAAAAAAAAACCAGACAAAAACATACAGACATACATACAATACAATGGACAACAAACCAAACACACACCACAGATAAAAAAACAAATTAACACATAGAAAAACACAAAAAAAAACACACACAACACACATCCAAACACAACAAAACATACACTAAACACACCACAAAACAACACAACAAAACACACCCCCACAAAAAACACCACAACCCACTGAACAAACACAAAACACATACACCACACAAAAAAAAGGCTAACTAGTCAAAAAAAAACCGCAAAACACAACCCCACCAACAACCGAAAGGTGCAAACAAAACAGCCAAAAAAACAAACGGACACAACAAACATCAAACAAGAACAAAAAAAAAAAAACAACACACACCACACACAAAAACCAAAACAAACCACACACACACCACACCACACCACAACAACACACCAACCACACCAAAAAACAAAAACCACCCACACACCACAAACACACCACACACCAAAAACACACACACACAAACACACAAAAAAAACAAAAAACAACACAACAACAAAAAAACACAAAAAAACACCACCACCCAAAAAACAAACAAAACAAACGCACACAAACACACCAAAACACACAACACCAAAACCACATAAAAACTCGCACCACGCACCCACACACACCAAAAACAAAACACAACAAAACAAAAAAACACACACAAAAACAACAAAACATCAAAAACACACCACAAACACACAAAAAAAACAACACAAACACACAAAAAAAAACAAAACACACACACCAAAAACAAAAAAAACACACACACACACAAAACACCAAAAAAACACAACAAAACCACAAACACAAAAACACAAAACAAAAACAAAAAAACCCACAAACACGCAAAAAACATACAACAAAAAAAAACAAACAAACAACAACACCACAAACAAAATCACAAACACACAAAACATACAAAATACACAACACACACAAACAAACCCCACACACACCCCAACCACCAACCAAATAAACCCACAAACACACAAAAAAAAAAAACAAAACACACAAACACACAACAAACACCACACACCCACAAAAACACAAAAAAAAAAAACAAAATACACAAACACAAAAACCAAAAAAAACACACCACAACACCACAAACAACACACCACACAACAAAACCCACACAAAACAAACACAACCAAACAAACAACAACACCAAACAAACACACAAACACACACACCAACACCAAACAAAACAAAACCACAAAAACACCAAACACCAACAACCCACACACACCAACACGCAACAACACTGACCCCACACACACCACCACACAACACACACAAAACCACACAAACCAACACACACAAACAAACACACACAACAAAAAACACACAAATACACCCCACCACACACAAAACGCACAAAACAAACCACAAACCAAAACACACCCAAACAACAAACAAACACAAAAAAAACACACCCAACTAAACACACACACAACCCACCCAACAAAAAAACACCACACACAAACCACAACCACACACCAAAACCAACACCAACACCACACAACAAACACACAACAAAACCCAACACACAACAAACACCACACACACCAACACAAAAAAACACACCCAAAAACAAACACAACCACCACAAAAACACAAACACCGTACGCACACACACACACACTCACACACACACCACAACACACAACACACACACACAACACACACAAACTAAACAACAAAACACACAAAACACAACAAAAAAACCCAACACCAACAAAACTCACACACCCCACAACCCCACACCAACACACACACACACACACACCCACCACACACCACAAATACACACACTACACCACAACCACACACACCCACAAACCAACCCCCCACCCACAACAACACAAAACAACAAACCAACACCACACGCACCAACAACACACACCAAAACACACACAATACCACACACACACCCAACAAACACAAACACCACTCAAACCACACCAAACAACACACCAACAACCAAAAACACCCAACCCACCACCCAACAAACAAAACCAACATACACCAAAAAACCAAACAAAAACACAAAAAAAAAAACACACCCACCCACCACAACACCAAAAAAAACACACCACACACCCACACCCACACACCAAACCCCCACCCAAACACCAAAAACACATCAACACAACAACAAACACACACCAAACCCAAACAACAACAACACAACCACAACACAAACACCCAAAACACCAAACCACACTCCACACACAACACATCGAACTGACAACACACAAAACACCACTCACCCAAAAAAAACCAAAACACCACACAACACACACACACCCACCACCGCACACACCACCACAACCCACACCACACCCACCCGCAACACCGCACGCACAACACAAAACAACGCACCAACAAACAAACACACACAACCCCCCAACAGTCACCACACAACACACCAACACACCACCCACACACAACCAACCACTACACTCCCACCACAAAAACCACACCAAAAACAAAAACACTACACAACACACATAACACAACCCCCCAACCACAACCACACACACAAAACAAACCCACACAACCCAAAAACAACACACCACCCCACCACAAACAAACACCCAACACACACACCAACAACCAAACACAAACACACCACCACACCCAGAACCCCACCCCCCAACCCACACACACAACCACACCACCTCCCACCCCCCAAAACACCCACACCCCAACAACAACACAACCAACCACCACCTACACACGCAACCACACCACCACACACACCAAACAAAACACAAAACCCCCACCACACTCACACACTACAAAAAACCCCAACCCACACACGCCACACACAACACACACCACAACCAACAACACACACCACCACACAACACACCCACACCCCACAACCACGAACACCACCCGCATGCACGCATACACCCAAACACCAACGCACGCTCACCAACACAACCACACAAAACACACACCACTCACACACACTACCACCACTACACACACACACCACCCACCCAACACCGCCCAAACAACCAAGGCAGGCACACAAAACCAAAAAACACACCACACACCCACAAAAACCACCACCCCCCGCAACAACACGCCGCTCGCACACCCAAACCACACAACACAACACACCAACCAACCAAAACACAACACTCACCACCACAAACCCCCCCACACAACACACCACACCACAAAACCCACACCACCCCAACCACCCCCCAACACCCACACACACACAAACCCAACCAAACAACACACCCCACACACAAAACCCAAACACACCACACCCCAAACCACCACCCACCACTGACCTCTCCACGAAAACAACGCACTCATACCCACCCACACCACTACACCACACCAACCACCCCCAGGAAAACCAAACACACCCAAACGAACACACTTCTACACACACACGCAAAAACCACACACACGCACTCCCACACACCAGCCACACCTTACTCAACAACACAACAAAACAAACAACCAACACCCAAAACCCAAACACGCAAACCAACACATACAGACACACACACACCACAAACACCACACACCACCACCAATCACAACCAAACCACCACAACACAACACCAACACCACACACCCACACAACAAAACACACACACACACACACCCACAACACACACCACAACACACAAACACACACAGCACACAGACACATATATACCACACACACATACCACGCACCACACACACCAACGCACACGGCACTGACACCACACACACCCCACTCATACACACCACACTAACAACATACTCACACCACACGCACAACATACACACACACACACACCACACACAACACAGAGACATCATACTCACACATACAACAATCACACCACTCACACCACACACACTATACAGACACACCACACAGACATGCACACAACGCACATACCCCCAATGTACATCCATTGCACACACACACACACACCATACACACACCACACATGCACGCACACTCCACTGTCACTATACACATACCACATTCACACACACCACACATTACATTAACAACACACACATCACGCACACATACACAACACACACACACACTACACATACCTCACACAAAACACTACATAAACACACACTACACGCACCACACGCACCACACACACGGAACTCACACATATACCACACACAAATACCACACACATGATTTAACACACACACACAACACAAACACACACCACGAAAACACACGCCACACGCACACACACACAACACGCACACATATACCACACCCAAACAACACACACACTACACAAACACCACACACATACCACACAATCTCCCACAGGCACGCACACAGCTGCACGCAAGAACGCTCGCAGGCACACATACCACACGCACACACCGCACGCACACACCACACACACACACACTACACGCACACCGCAAACACAACCACACGCACCACAAACACATAGCCCTCACCCATATACCACACACAAATAACACTCACACCACGCAAACACAGCACACACCACAATCAAACCACACACACCCGCGCGCACGCACACACCCGCACTCTCGTACACGCCCTCACGCAAGCATACACTCGAACGCACACACTCGCATGCACACACTCGCATGCAGAAATGCACGCACGCACACCAGACTCACATCACACTCACACACACCACACTTACACACACCACACTCACACAACACTCACACAGCACGCATGTACACCCCTTATGCACATACGCACGCACACCCCCACCAACACAGACATATACACATATTATCATCATCATCAAGTGCCTTGCCAACATACACACACATACATACACACATACACACACAAACACACACACACAAACACACACAAACACATACATGCACACACATACATACATACACATACACATACACACACATACACATGCACACATACACATGCACACATACATACACACATACATACACATACACACACATACACACATACATACACATACACACATACACACACGTACACACACACATACACACATACACCCACACATACACACATACACACATGCACACATACACACATGCACACATACACACATACACTCATACAAACATACACACATACACACATAACTATCCGAGAGCTTAATAATTTAGTGGTTATTTAATTCATTCTATGACTAAATTTATCGATGCTGAACATTCATATTTACCTTAACAAAACTGCTTTACAGGTAATATGATTTAAAAACAGAAACACATCGTTAGAACGAACTGGATTAAGAAGAACAATCAATTAACATAAACAACATTTCGGTACCAGCAGGCATGCATGATAATGAACATGCTCAAATCTTATACGAACTTATGAGAAATGAGAGATTGAAAAATGAAACCCTTACACCATTCTCAGAAGCTGGATTCTAATTAGTGCAAGTTCAAGGAACTTACTTAATCTATAGGAGCAATAACATAATTATAAATTCAACGCCTGGTGGTTCGAAAGAAGTAAGGACCGCTAGAAAGGAGGGGCATAATTTGAAAAAAAAAACACAATTAAAACATACGCCTAAAATGCATGTACAAGGTCTGACAATTAAGTAATGAGACTAATTCCATAAAAATTGAAATAATCAACAGTTGAAGATATAACCACAAGACACACAAGCAGATAAACCTTAGTACTAAAGTGAATCTTATCAGAACTATTGTGTGTGTGTGTGTGTGTGTGTGTGTGTGTGTGTGTGTGTGTGTGTGTGTGTGGCCATAACTATGCTATCAATGCCAAACGTGGACACTTACATCCACTAATGAAGGTAAAAATTTGAAAACAGAGATTAAATGCCTTAGAAAAGCTTCGGGAGTTTCAAGGAGAAACAAGAATGCGAAATCACGAAATCAGACGAATGCTAAGAATAAAGCTAATTTTACAGATCATAAAAGAACAATAAATGAAGTGGTTTTGACACCTAATAACAATGTCCTGGTACTATCTGCCACAGCGAGCCACACTAAAACGTTACAACGTGTATAGAGCGAGTGGAAGACCTCAACATCAGCATTAATAGTGCTTTTGAAAGAGCTCATCAAAGAACGTTACATTTCCTCTCGACACTTCGATGAGGTACAAGGTGGAAGAGAAGAAGAAGAAGATATAACCTGTATTGTATTTAAAGTAAGCCCCTTGTGCATTGATGCCGCTAGTGGCACGATCTAACAAACACTGGAACGACCACTGTAGTTCTTCTATTGTTATTGCAATTAAAGTAGATGTTACGGCCCTTTGGATGTCATCATTATTGTCAAAGAAGCGTCCTTTTAATGGCAACTTCAATTTTGGTAATAGAAAATAGTCATAGGGACACAAATCCAGGAGAATAGGTGGATGGGTGAGAACACGCATCTGTTTTTGGGCCAACAGTCCCTGTACACTACCGCCTTTGAGTTGGTGCATTGTCATGAAGATGGAAAACAATAGCCAGGTGTTGAAAACAAACCGACAAGCAACTTTTGTCTTGCTTAAATCTTCCACTAAATTTTTACGAATAGTCTCTGTGTTAATATGAAATTTATCTACCATCATCCTCACAGTCTAACAACGATCTTCTTGCATCCGTTCTCGCAATTTTGCAATGAGTTCCTCCTTATGAACAGAAATTGGGCGTCCAGGTCTAGTTGCATTATTAATTATTTCCACACCATTTTTTAAATCGTGAATACCAACTGAAAATCTGTGCACGAGATAAATGATTTTCCTTTTAAACTTGTTGCATCAACTCAACTGTCGCAATTTCGCATTTTTCTGAGTTTTAAACATAATTTACTGTTAGCTTTTCAGTTTTGCTCCATGCTGATTACGTAATAATACACCTCTGACTAGGTTAACAAAATGGCGGCTTGTTTGTTGTCTGCATATCAGGCAATAAAAAATTGCCAGGTCATATACGAAGGTTGCCTCTTTGTATTCCATGCTTTGATTTAAAGATAGCATTTTTGTCTTGGCCATATTAAAATTAGCATCATTGCTTAATTGTCGGACCTTGTATGTCAGCTGCTGGTGACGGATGCTTTAAGTCGATCATGTAAGGCCTGGCGTACAGCCAATCAATCCACCTGTTCATTTTCCAACAAACTGGCCTCAACTGGAGAAAATATTCAACGGCTCTATCACCCTGCTCATTTCAAGACGTACTTCCCTCTCTACACGAAGCATGTCTGTCTCCACCTTTCTCACCATGCTCTGTGAGACCGTTATAGTTATGGTACGTGTTTACAGATTCTCAAACCAGTGGAAGACTGCAGTGAGCGCATCTACTTCCATTTTCAAACTAGACGTCATGGTATCAAATACCATGCCTTGCTGAACAGAACGTTTTTCGCTTTTGCTATGAAAGCTATCACTTCCACCCCCCCCCCCACCCCTCCTTTTTGCACTTAGTCTGCCTTTTAACATAGAGCCAGCTGCATACATTTTCACATCAGCGGTGCGGAAATGGACATTAATGATTTGTCATGAACGAATCAAGAGGTGAGAAGACAAACATGTTTGCGATAATGAATACACCAAAACTTTGTACATAAGGATCACACAATTTATGAAACATTATGCTTCTAAACACAAAGCCATCTGTATAGATATCACATTACCTGAACGGGAATTATAATAAATGATTTGGCATAAACCAGTCGAGAGCTGAAAGGGCAAACAATCCATTGAATTGTAAACCAAAACTATGTGTCTAATTATTACAAAGTGTATGAAGACTAAGGCCCGAAGAACAATAATTTTTTTGCTAATATTAGTACTATGAGCAGTGAAAAGCAATAATGTCCCTTTAGACATTGGCATAATAAACCTAATACATATATGCACAGAGATACAGTATGCATTCCAATAGAATTTCACCATACAGTCGTTCTGGGGCGAAACATGTCCTAAGCACTAGGAACCGAATGCTTAAGTATATCTTCTAAAGGTAGGTAGGAAGTTGTTCCTCATCAGGACATCACACAAGCAATAAACACGCGGTGAAACAAAGTGACATAATGCGGATGAGGATCACCCATGGAGAGGTTCCAGAAGCCCCTTTCATCTGTTAGGCTATATATATATATATATATATATATGGCTAGGCCATATCTATGCCACGGCTATATTCAGGGCCCCCTGCAGAAGCCAGTGTGGAGCTTCAAATAGCAAAACACGGGGACGACTTATTACATGATAGCTTCTAAATATGTTTGGTCGCAGATGACAAACCATCGGTATTCAGAAGATCATGTCTCCAATCATAATCAAATATGGAGTAGTTGTTCATGACGAGTGGCACTCATTAATTATTATCAACCCATTGAAAGTGCTTACCTGCTGTGAGATATAACTGTAATATTTAGTCATTCATTTGTTCATATGGTAAACGGATCAGCGTGCATGCAATTTTTCATTTTTGCTTGTTAGTGCAAATGATTTGCCTGTTAACACTTAGCTAAGCTGTGTTGAATTTGTTCACTACTTGTGTAATGACTATGTATTATGCTCTTATTGAATCTTTCATCATATTACTATGGCACAACCGTTTTACTTATGTTTAACATATGTTGTGGGGGTTTTATATGTTCAAGATTTATTCTTAACTATTCTTAACATATATGGAATTCGTATCCATAAAGCATGGACACATTCTGATAATTTGGAAACCCCAGCTGTTTGTATACAACTGCATATAGCTCTTTATGCATGGGGTATAGATCAATTATTGTGCTCATTCTTTGTTTGTGTGCTTAAAGGCCATACATATTTTGAATTTTTTTGTTTCGTTTTGATTGATGCAGTGCATAAGAATATGTTTTGAATGATGATAGGAATAGGAAACATTGCCTGTTTTGCAGTCTTATGAACTAGCTAAGACCCCACAATATAAAAATGTGGGTAAAGATGAGATAAGAATAGGTCAGATATTTGTTCTGCCATCATGTGTACTAGCTAAGACCTCGGAGTAAAAAGTGTATATGTCTTTGCGTAATCAATTAAACTGTCGACTTTATTATGTTCAGCCAGGCTCTATGGAAAGGTTTCAAGTGATGCTCTTATTTGTCTTCTTCTGCGTTTATCCGAATTGGTAATTATGCTGTGCCGGTTTACAGCATTGCGGCGATATTTCCGCAGTTCGATCGACACATCCCACTTCTGATTTATAGACTATCTTAGAATTCCTGGTTAATTGATAATCTCTTCAAATAGGCACGCAACCCTAATCAATGTGCATCTCCATTCTGCACGATTCATATTCAGTGGTGTCGCATGAGAATGGAAGCCTCCCTCTGTTTAAATACAATGCGCTCATTTATGTCCCTCCTCTTTCAAATACTGGGTTGTAGTAGCGTCAGTCAGTATCTGCATTATGTACACATCTCACGATGTGCAACAAAAATTGCACTACCAGGTGTAATCCAGTGGCTCAGATGGTTTTTTAGGTGCTGTAAAATGAGTCAACAGTCTACTGCCACAACAATAATTCTTCTGAAACAGAGCACTCCATTACATGCTTTTTTGTTTATGTTTTAAAGTCTGTGACGTTTACTAGTCGTAGCCTGTCAGGTTCCTGTGTTGGTATACATGTGTTTGTGCGCGCGCTTATGATGATATTAACTGACGCATTTTAGTGACCGTCTTCCAGTATACCGTGAACTCACAGATGCGCAGTACTAGTCGATTAGTTACTGTCATCATACGCACACACACACATACCCACACACGACCCTGATACAGCCTCTATATGAACGCTAAGTATTAGTCATTTTTCCAGACTATAGGAATTTTTTTTTTTAAAGAACTACACGAACCCAACTCCAAACCATTATTGTCAATACCTAAGATGTCAGTGACATCAGATCTCCTGACAACATTTCTCTGTAATGGCAAACAACATAACTTAATCCACCTGTCACCTCCAGGTGTACACAAATGCCATCAAGAGAAGAATTTGTATCTGCAAACAAATGCGCTTAACATAAACTGTGAATCATGACTTGCTTTTCAGAATTGCAGAAATTAAGTGGGTTTTTTTTTTTACACAAGTCTCATCCAAGCTTTTGATAAAATATTTATGAAAGTATGTGGTTGTTAACGACTTTAAACAGGTCTCCACCAAGCTTTTGAGGAAATATTAATGAAAGTATGTGGTTGTTAACGACTTTACACAGGTCTCCACCAAGCTTTTGAGGGGATACTTATGAAAGTATGTGGTTGTTATCGACTTTAAACAGGTCTCCACCAAGCTTTTGAGGAAATATTTATGAAAGTATGTGGTTGTTAACGACTTTACACAGGTCTCCACCAAGCTTTTGAGGGGATACTTATGAAAGTATGTGGTTGTTAACGACTTTACACAGGTCTCCACCAATCTTTTGAGGTGATACTTATGAAAGTATGTGGTTGTTAACGACTTTACACAGGTCTCCACCAAGCTTTTGAGGGGATACTTATGAAAGTATGTGGTTGTTAACGACTTTACACAGGTCTCCACTAAGCTTTTGAGGGGATACTTATGGAAGTATGTGGTTGTTAACGACTTTACACAGGTCTCTACCAAGCTTTTGATAAAATACTCCAAATATGTGGTTGTTAACGACTTTACACAGGTCTCCACCAAGCTTTTGAGGAAATATTTATGAAAGTATGTGGTTGTTAACGACTTTACACAGGTCTCCACCAATCTTTTGAGGTGATACTTATGAAAGTATGTGGTTGTTAACGACTTTACACAGGTCTCCACCAAGCTTTTGAGGGGATACTTATGAAAGTATGTGGTTGTTAACGACTTTACACAGGTCTCCACCAAGCTTTTGATGGGATACTTATGAAAGTATGTGGTTGTTAACGACTTTACACAGATCTCCACTAAGCTTTTGAGGGGATACTTATGAAAGTATGTGGTTGTTAACGACTTTACACAGGTCTCCACCAAGCTTTTGAGGAAAAACTTATGAAATTATGTGGTTGTTAACGACTTTTACAGAGGTCTCCACCAAGCTGTTGAGGAAATACTTATGAAAGTATGTGGTTGTTAACGACTTTACACATGTCTCCACCAAGCTTTTGAGGGGATACTTATGAAAGTATGTGGTTGTTAACGACTTTACACAGGTCTCCACTAAGCTTTTGAGGGGATACTTATGAAAGTATGTGGTTGTTAACGACTTTACACAGGTCTCCACCAAGCTTTTGATAAAATACTCCAAATATGTGATTGTTAACGACTTTACACAGGTCTCCACTAAGCTTTTGAGGAAATACTTAAAGTATGTTGTTGTTAACGACTTTACACAGGTCTCCACCAAGCTTATGAGGAGATACTTATAAAATTATGTGGTTGTTAACGACTTCACACCCATGTTGTCATGGTGGCGGAGGAGCTGGAGAGGGGGGGGGGGGGGTGGTCGAAAAGGCAGATTGTTAATCTTCTAATCCTCAAAAACACCAAGACAGCAAAAGGATATACATATTGGATATAAACAAATTTATAACAAATATGAACTAATATATTCCTCTACATTTATTTGATGGGCAATTGATAGGGAAACCAGTCATCATAATATGCCTGCCAGTTCGCGTTGGCACTCATGTATCTCCACAGATCACGATTACTGGTTGCCTGAAACAGCTCTCGTAATAATATATTTCCATGGCATCGTTGCAGCCCATTCAGCACCATATTTATTGGTCTTCCTTTTTCCACCGATCCTTCCAGTTGTTGCGATGTTTTCTAATGCCTCTCATCTCAATATGTGGCCAAAGAATAGTGTTTGTCTATTTCTTATTGGTGTTTAACAGGCTGGGAAATGACAAAAGACTACAGTTCAGCAGCCTGAAGATCTGGGTTTAGTCTGGTTGACAAATGACCAAGACAGCTGTTGGCTTTATAAAGTAAAATCTGGAAAAATCTGCCCACTGGGTATAAAACGAGGGACACTAAATATTTGGCCTTTCTCTATATTTGTTCTTTCTGGTCAGTCGGTACGGTAAAAACGCCCTGTTTGCTGTTGTTGACTGGACTTGGTCTCGACGCAAAGGTGTGTTCGATCGGACCGGCTGGGCGACGCTAGATTGGCCCGTGTTCTCGATAAGGGTACGTTTTTTGGGTTAGATGGTTTTAGAATTGATTTCCATTGTGTATTCTCGCTAGGAGATAGTTTGATGGCAGGTCGCTATAAGTGATTTGTTGGCATATTGAAGCTGAACGCACACGTTAAATATGTTTTGGTTTTTGCCAATGGTTTAGGTAATCTCGCTGAGCGTTTGGTGTCATTATCATATTTACTTTTTAGCTGGAGATGAAGTAGCATTTTAGATTCTGGTCGAACTCGTTGTTGTTTTTAATGTTATTCGAGGACAATCCATAATAAATCAATGAGATGATTAAGTGCTAGCAAAGTGTGAACATAATTCTCTGCTCCATGTCTATCGCTGCCATAATCTTTAGTGCATTTAGAATTTTTCGAGAACTTGTCATAACACTATTTATGTGATCCTTGAAAGACAAACTTCTGTCGAAGGTGATTCCTAGGTACCGCAGTCTGCTGTCTCTTTTGACGTCCATGGAATTTATTTTGAGTCTGGGAACATCAGCTTCAACAAATCTTGATGTCCAAAGAAATAACACCACAGGGCGGTTGCCTTTTCTTGGTTCATTACAGCACTACTCTCTGTACACCAGTCGATCACCTTATCTCCTGTAGCCTGTAACTCTTCAGCTTTTTTGATTCCTATCTCTCCCATTCCTATATACGAGAACATCATCTGCAACTCAACGGGGAATACAGAGATAATTTAAAATTACAGAACATGTGGCAGTCTGCACAGCTTAACTGGTCGGAATTATGAAAGCTTTTGAAATCTTTATGAAAGATTGTGCTTAATAAACTAACAACTAAAATAACCATACTTACAGACTCACTTTCATCAGTAAATACTTGAAGTACTCACAATTATAGCAGTAGGCCAGACATTACAGAAAACATTTTTAACATGACAGCTGAAGAATAAAGGACGCCAAGTCACAGGTGTAATTGGAAACGAAAGAGCAGACGAAACAGAAAAAAAGTGCTAACTAACTGCAATGCTGTGGTAGAAAGAGACCTCTGAAAAACTGAAAAGCTCAAAAGACAAATCAATAACATGTGGAAACTGCAGAGGCAGTGGTCACTAAAGGGAGAGACACATACAATAACCTTAGAGAACCCAGTATAAAAACACAAGTGCTGGACAATCTGAAAATCCCAGCTAACAAACTATTATGAAGAGTTAGACTCAGGTAGCATCCAGAGAAATTTACATCTCACTTATGCCTAGGCTGCTTTCAGAATAAAACAGTAAAACATTATATGATAAACTGCCCTAAATACAGATTGGAGTGAAAACCCTTTTAGGAGTATTTTTAAAAACGTAACCAACAGATCATTGTAAACAGATGTTTATCAGTAAATATATCCAAAATCTTGTTAAAAATTCTAATTAGAATTAACCAAAATAGAAATAAAAGATAAAGAAAAACCCATATCGGTAGAATCTAAGAGAACCCTGTAATCGGTGTCTGGAAAAAAAAATGTCAAGCTTGATCCTTTTTTAACTGCCCGAAGATGTGTTATATCAAGGAAGGATTCTTTGCTGTCTTAGCTGAGTTTCGTTTGTTTGTGGCGATCAGTTTCGCCTGAGTTCTGTTTCTTTGTGATAAAAGGTTGTGGCTGCTCCTTGTCGGGCGTGGTTTCGTTCGGCAGTGCTTTTGGCTCCTCCTGATTGGGTGGTTTTACTAACATAGTTGGGGATTGACAGCCCTAAAAAGGACTTTCAGTTTTGCCTAGGGCGGTGTGGAACAGGTATTGATAGAAAGAAGGGGGGGGGGGGTTGGTGTCTGCTGTGGTGCGCTTCTCCTGCCTTGATGTTGTCTGCTTTTTTCTGTGGCCTCTAGTACTGGCGGTGTGCTTGTCTGCCTCACTTGTTCTGTTTGGGCTTACGCTTTGTTCAAGTGCTCAAACTCCATTAGTTCAGCGGTCTCCCTCACGTAGGCAAGAAACACCTCTAAGCTCTGTTGGTTGACAGGCGTTCCTCTGGAGGGAGTCTTTCATGTGGAGTCGCCTGCTTGTGCGTGTCTGACTTTCTGTACCCAGGAACCGTTGTTTGTGACGGAACTCCTCTGTTTCTCAAGTCTCTCGACTTCATTGGTGGAGTATTCAAAGTCGTCAGTCATCCGTTTTATCGGCTGCGGTCGCTGAAACGGCTTCGTCTGATTTGCTGGTTTGTCTTTCTGGTGGAGCTTCTGTGTTTGTGCTGTGTTCTGTCCTTTTGGTTGGCTCTGTCAGCTGCGCCTTGTGTTTCATGATTTTTTTCCCGTAGCTACACATTTGTAGGCCTTGGGTTTCTGTGCCTGTTTTTCCCTGAATGTGCTATTGTCAGCCCCGTTGGTTTGCTTTGCTAGCTGCCCCTCTTTCTCTCTATAGCAGGTCTCGTTCCGTATTGGCTGCTTGTGCTGCTGCCTCGGCTTCTGACTTTGCCTGCACCAGCTGGTCTTCTTCTCTGTAGGCGGCCTCTCATGCTACCCTGAATTCTTCTTGTCGGCGCGCCTCTTCTGCTGCCTTTCTGCCCTAAGATTTAAAGTCATTTCTAGCATGTTTATCTGTGTTTGCTCAGCTTCTGCTAACCACCTTGCTTGCTGTGAGACTTGTTCTAGCCTCTCTTCTTTCAATAAGCCGTGTAAGTACGATGTGTGCATAGATTTATTTATAAGATGGATGCCACCAAAACAAATAACCACCAATTCCACCCCCCCCTTCGCCCCACCCCTAATGCTACGATGGTAAAGACCGCTAGAATTCAGCATTCAACGATCAGGAAGTACTAAATGGTTTCCCGCCCTTCTCCCCCTCCCCCTTCCGGATGCACTTTGAGTGCAATCCCCCACTCTTATTCCACAGAGAGCACCTGACTTCAGTACCTCACAAACCACACCAATCCTCATCATTACATTTTTTTTTCCTTGCAGGAAGAGAACTATAATATTGGATCTATGTAACTCAAAAACTGTTGTCAGTACTTTGTAGCAAAGTAAAGTATTCAAAATTTTAAAACTGTGATTTGTGGTCCGAAGGACGTTGTGTGGATATGGAACGCTCGCTCTCCTACGAGATACACCATTAGAGTGATCTGAAACCATAGGCAAAACAACAGGAATGAAAGGGAAGGAAGAACACATTTGACAAAGACACAAGAAACGAGTAATCGGACTTGAAGGCAGGACGGAATATCCCAGAGACGGCACAAATACCTAAACTTTAGCCACGAAAGTGGCGCTAATAAAGCAGGCCACACATTTAGTCAGAAACCTTTTAAATTGTTTTCCTTCGACTTCATTTCATTCACACCACTATGACATGCTCAATCCGCTCTTATTACAGGAAAGCACCTATAGGACTACTATGGTCACACGCGAAATGTTGCCACAATTTTAGATCTATCCAAACTCAAGTACTGTTTTAAGTACTTTCTGGCAAAGTAAAATATCCACAACTTTAAAATGATAAATAGTGGTCCAAAAGGACGTTATTTTGGGAAGCTCGTTCTCCTACGAGATACGACACCAGATACCCCTGGCCAAATTAGGAGCCTGAACCAAAAGGAAACCATCCGAAATGCAAGGACAAGAAGAACACAGGGACAAAGGAAAGGATTCGAGTCGTCTGACTTGGAAGGAAGAAGGACTAACCCCAAAGAAAGCGCCAATACCAGATCTATAGCCACAAAAGTGGCGCAATAAAACCAGACCACAAATATAACCGGAGACTGTTGGCAGCTTCGGCTAGCTCGCAGCCGGTTGAATGTGGTCGAGATTTTATTTTACTAAATAGGAACTGGACTGGACTTAGAGTTAGAAAATAATAAAAAATAAAAAACTGTAAACACTCTTGGTCCTAAATTCCAAAAAAACTGGTCACAATGATTGTAAGATACTCTATTATAGCAGACTGTTGATGTGTCAACTTAGCAAAAAAGATAGCCATATTTCATATAAATTGTCTAGCAATCGAGAGTATAATGCTGAATTAACAATTGACACCACAGCAATCTGGACACACCAATTGTTCTCCGTGTTCATCTTCAACTGCAATGTTCTAATTCCTATGGCACCATTAACTGTCTGATTGTGTATCCGTTTCGCGTTTCCCTTGAGTGTTGGGCGTCAGCCCATTCCACTGGTAACTTCTCGCAGCGCTATTCTCCGTGGAACATAATGATCTCTTTGTGCCTCCGCACTGCTCTCTCTCTCTCTCTCTCTCTCTCTATATATATATATATATATATATATATATATATATATATATTTATATATATATATACCCTTACAACATTCAGCTACCCAGGCATCAATTCACCGAGTGGAGCAGAACTTGTCAGTCTTCTCCCTGTTAATTTTCGAACACAGCGCCATGACCTAGAGAAAATATCCAAAGGAACCCAGGAACTCTGACGTGATGCTTGCCACTCTGCACGAAGCATGCCAGTGTCCACCTTTACCCACACGCAATGCGAGTCAGTTACAATTACGGCATGTGTGTGCAGCTGGTTCTCAAGCCAGCTGAAGGTAGCTATGGCTACTTCCACCTCTATTCTCACACTAGACGTTGTTGCACTAAGCCACGCCCATTCGTATTTGCTATGAACCCACATGCTCTTCGGCACCCTCTCAACACAGAGCCATCTGTATAGATCATCACATCAGCTGGGCTGAAACTGTCATGAATCATGTTTCATGGATCAATTGAGAGCTGAGAAGACAAACATGTCGCTTCGATTAGCACTCAAAAACTAAGTGTCTAAGGACTACAAAGCGTATGCAGGCGACGACTAGTATGAATATTACTACATTTGACACTATGAACATCAAAAGAAACATTGATGTCCGTGTAGTCATGGACATGATAGCTCCATTAATACATGCAACACGATATAGTATGCATTCGTAAAGAATGTCGGCATTTTCCCCCTGGTATCTGGGCAGTGAGATCAGACGACTGTGTGTATTGTTGTGCACGTAAAAAATGCCTTGGCAGTTGGAAATCGAAAAGAGTAGCCTTGGAGTTGCAAATCTACCGACAAATATGTTAAGATCCTTGCGGTTCTACGGAGCCTCTGCACTGCGCTGAGCTACTTCGGACTCAGACTTGAGTTAGAAGTGGAACGAAGCACTCATGGGTTACTATCCGTTCCCCATGATGTTGATCTGTTGTTCAAACCTCAAACTTCAATAGAAAGCATCTTTAGAGAAAAACATGCGCGGAGCAGGAAAAGAATGTAGACGTGTTTTGCAGACAACCAGGATAGACTGGTGATTATGAGGATGCACATTTTGACGCCCTGGAAAGGTCGGCGCCCAGGAGAGAAAGCCTGGCGGTCTGGCAGCGCCGGGTGTAAACTGGCCCTCTGGCAAAGAGTGACGACTGAGGACTGGACCGATCATCCCTAACAGTATAAAACCTCATATTTAAAAAACAAACAGTAAAATATGTCCTCTGGGTCCTCCGAAAGAGGGGGATAATAAAGGACCCAATGCTGTTGATGGCAATGGCAAAGACCCAGCCAGTCACCGAATCGAGATTTCTGCCCAACGACCGGGTTGGATATGTGCATATGGGGAAATCTTTACGGGGGAGCATGGTCTGAGAAAGCATGCCGGATGGATAAAATGTGAGGGTGCGCCACATAGTAAGTGTCGTCGCATAGCTACTCCTATAGTTGATGAGTCGACAGGGAACGACTGGCAGGGTGCTTCCCACTCGCTCGAAGAGACCCAAGACGTATATATTGGAGGCGCCTCCTTGATAATTATCATACTAATTTCGGGCGAAGATCAAGTTTCCACCTGCAAGCGATAGGGTGTCGTTTTGCAGACTGGATGCATTATTTTGTGAGAAAATTATTGGTAAACGTATGAAAAAGTCACTAGGGGACACGCTAACACAGTTTGGTGATATGTTCTACAAACAATATGCCCACGAGTTTGGGACAGTCGAGAAGACGGAGCTGGACCACGCACGAAAAAAAGCAGAAGGAGAGAGACATTGAGAAGTGCCGAGCAGACCTTTGTCGCGCTGAGCGTTTCTGCAGGAACAGACAGAGAAATAAGAGGGAACGAGACAAATTCTTCAGGGACCCGTTCCAGTTTTCCCGAGACCTGTTGGAGCAACCGAAGTGTGTGTTTCTGGTTATCGATAAAGAGGTACTAGATTCGCATCTATCGAAGTTGTACTCTGACCGCACAAGAAGTGAACCTCTCAAAGACAACCCGAATATCACTAAAAGGTTGAAGCGGCCTGAAATGCCGAAGGCACCGTTGAAAACAATGCCTCCCTCATGGTCAGAGGTCGAACAAATTTGTGAATTGCTAGCGGAAAATCTGCCCCAGGTCCCAGCGGTGTACAATACGTCGTGGTGTATAAACGCTGTCCGAAAGACCTCTGAATTCTTCACCGTTGGCTATGATTAGCGTGGAGCCAAAAAGCACACACGTACCCATTGACAAAGAGCCAACGGAGTCTACATTCCCAAGGAGCGAGACTTCTCCAGTCTATCCTAATGCAGACCTATCTCGCTGCTGAACGTAGAGGGCAAGATATTCTTCTCGGTTATGCACGCAGGGTCGTATGGTATTTCATGTCAAATAAATACATTGACATAACGGTTCAGCAAGGTTAAATCCCCGGAATCCCAGTTGTTTAATATTTTCTTATATTTTGGTTTTGTTTTTTTTGAAGAATACCCAGAGAGCTAAGGTAGTGAGAACCGAATTGCATGTGATATAGCTGGACCTCACCAACGCCTATGGGATGCTACCCTATAAGCTATTATTACATCCCCTTCGCATGTTGCACGTATCGACACAGATCACCGAAATAATCAAGCAATGTTTCTCCAAGTTCGCCATAAGCTTCTTTACTCCGACATTTACTCGAGTGGACCGAACTCTAGGTTGGGATAGCAATGCAATGTATGATTTCGCTAATACTGTTCGTTATGGCCATATTAGACGGGGCTGCTGGCTACGGGCAAGGTCTACAAATTAGGGACCACGGGACGCGGGCTTTTATGGAATACATAACTATCATAATGGGCACTGATGATGATACCCGAACGATTCTGAGAGTTTGGACTGCGGTGTCAAACAGGAAGTGTGTTAATCCTTATTGGTTAAGTCGCAACAAGTTTCACGGTGGCAAGGAAAAATATCCCCACGGTTCTGGAGAAACTGATGAAATACCTAGGCCGTGTCTACGATTTGAAGTTATCTGATAGAGTGGAAGTCCGGAGTATGCATGAGTCACTGGCAACATCCCTGCTTGCTGTCGAGCGATGCAGGTTGATCGTGAAATTCAAGGTTTGGTGTCTCCAGTTCATGCTGATGCCAAAGCTCCCCTGGTCGCTGCTCATGACAGCAGTAGAGACTATTGAGGAAAAAAAAATCAACGCAGTCATGAGGAAATGGCTAGAAGCACCACCTTATCTGACTGATGTGGCTTTGTGTTGCAAGCAGGCTAAGTTCGTATTCCCGAATAACCGAAGAGTTGAAAGTTGGCAGAGTAAGAGTGTTTAGACCCCACAGTGGCAGCTGTCCAGCTCGCACTAAAGACAGGTACTAAATAGAAGGTTCTAGATGCGATAGAATCTGCTCAAAAAGCACTGACATTGAGGGAAGTCAAGGGTTATACATAAATCGCGGCCAAAGGCATGGAAAAGTCAGCTGGTGACCCAAAGACTCGGCCAAAGAACAGAGATACACGGTAATAGGGCAGATAAGGGACACTTAAAACAAGATTCGGTTTCGAATAGCCGCACAACGGTCGCAGCAAGGCCAGTGGATCGGCTTCGAGAGCCCCTTGCTACGATGGACTGAGCTAGACTTTTTGAAAAAACAAAAAAATGACTTCGACTCCTAGGTCGACCCGGCCCTGACTGGGTACCAGGTGAGGTCCTGGGAGGTAAAGGCGGCTGGTGTGATGCTGACCACATCACCCATTAAGTGCGAATGGTCTATGAGATTATAGATTTAACCCTGTATGCCCACTACGTCTAAAGGTGTGGAAAACGGTCATTTATTCTGCTTTTCTCTACTTACAAGTCCTCAAGTTAAGTTAATTGTTTGTTTTAGTATCCAAAAGCCATGACTTTTTAACCCTTAGGCTCGGTATTATGGATATCGCAACCTTTTGGTCTTGATTCCATTGTAAATACCGTAAATCTGGGAGAAATGTGGCTTTTCTGCCTACACCCGGGAGTGAACCCGGACCAGAAGGAGTTCGTCACCCGCTCACCGCCGCGCAATCCGGTTTAGCCAACTACGCTAGAGAGCCGGGCCAGGTCAAATTAAAGCTAACCTGTTTGTGTGTGTGTGTGTGAGTGGGTCCTGTCTCATCGGTCAACGTCGGTAAGCGAGACTGTCGTGAATTTCCTATCGTCCACTCATGTCGCCTTGCTTTCCAGCGACCGTTGTCTATTGTACTGTGGACTCACTGTCGCTTAGTGCTAGCCGATTAGTTACTATCATCATACGCACACATTCTCACACAGAACCCTAACACAGAACATATATGGACGCTGGATATTAGTGTCCAATCTAGCACACACAATTTTTTTTTTTTTAAAGAACTACACGAATCAGAACTCTGAACCATTATCATCATTAATTATGATACAACATATCTCTGCAATGGTGAACCACAGAAGCTCATCCATGTTTCACTTCCAGGTGTTTACTTCATTCTGTATTGCAAAGCCATTCGCCTTACAGTAATCTTGACAAGCTAAAATATGGCGATATACCAAGAGATATCTACATCTGGGACACAATTCTTTCAGTGGACGTTGTTTAAATACTTTTTCGTAATCACTAAAAAAAAAAAAAAAACATTTATTTATAGTTATCATGGCTGTATATGTGAAGGCGTATACGAGGAAAACAGTAAACAGCCAAGAATGAGAGAACGAGAGGAAAAGATAAAATAGTGCGGAAACACTCTCGTATGAAGAGGTAGACAAAAAGGAGAGGCGCTGGGTATAGTAAAGAAGGCGGGCTTGAGCGATAGTGAGAGGGAGATATCACGTGAGAGAGAGAGAGAGAGAGAGAGAGAGAGAGAGAGAGAGAGAGAGTAGGCATGAAATATAGAGACAGAGAGAGTCATAAATAAGACACAAATCTGAACTGCATTCAAATATGGACAGCGACACACACAGAGAAAGAGAGGGAGAGAGAGAGAGAGAGAGAGAGAGAGAGAGAGAGAGAGAGAGAGAGAGAGAAAGAAAGAGAGAGAAAGAGAAAGAGAGAGGAATGTAGGGTGATAGCGAGGGGAAAATAGAGATAGAAACTTGAGCCAATAGAGTTAGGTTCCTATTATGGTGTTAGACATTGTGGCTGCCCTCTCGGATGGCATGATGGTTACATTATGTTAGCTAGTCATCTAACATGTTTACTTTGCTGCCTGCTATCTCTTGTCCTGAGGCGGTCATCTAGTGCCTTGTTCTGTGTTTTCTCCTGCCCGGGTGTCTGTTTCATATGGTTTTCTTTTGGCGTTGCTTAAGGACTTTGCCTGCCTCTTCTGTAACGTCTTTTATTCTAAACTGTTTTCCATTTGCTGGTGCTGGCGGGACCTGTCTTTTGTTTTGCTAGACTGCTTTTACCCCGACTTTCAACAACATCGACATCCGAGTCACATCCCGTGTCTGTGCCTCTTTCTCGTCTACTGACTGGTTTTATATTTTCACGGTCTGCTGAACATCTTGTCCTGTGTTCGACAAAATTTTTTTTTTTTTTTATCGATCACCGGCTGTGAATTTCAGTGGAAGGTCCCTGTTAATCGTCCGCTTGGACTTTTGGCTTTCACCTGGACCTGATTTTTGCGTGTACAACCGTTTTTCATTTCCCTGCCTCATGGGCAGCTGTACTCCGATTTCGAAGGAAGACGTCAGGCCTATTTCTAGGGTGACTGTGGCCATTATTTTGTGTGGGTCGAGACGTTGCCTGATTTGTTTTGTGTCCACTTTGTCTCCGTCTCCGCAGGTATTGCCCCCGGAGTACCCCTTTGGGGCAGCCCCCTGTGGAACAGTTAGCGCTCAAGGGAAGGCAGGGGCAGATCATGGGCATTCTCCGCCATCCAAGGAGGCTTCCATACATGCAGAGTAGGCACATGGCGCTCTGGTTCTGGGCTCACCCAAGGAATCGTCACGTCCTGCACATGCCTGCTTAACCTCACAACCGTATCAGGCCTCCCGCTCGACAGGGGCTGCGCCCTCTGGAAGTCAGCGGGGAGCAGCCCGTGGGTTTTGGACTTTTGTGACCACACAGATAGGTACATTCTTTTTTCTTCGCCCGTTAGATTTCTTTGACGAGCCGTTAGCCCGACAGAATTTTACATCCTGCGTCAGGCATATCGTTATCAGTTTTGTCCCAACACTCGCGCGAGTGGGGTCTTTGGGTGTGGACATTCGGTCTTTTTCCGTTCAATACAAATTTTGATGGTCAGATTTTGATCCGTTTGATCTAGTTTTGTCGGACATTTAGGCTTAGCCATCCGATGGATGGTTGCTGTTGTGGTGTACCTCAGCGCGGTGACGACGACACTGAGGGTAAACCGAGGATGTACATGGATGGCCAGCCTATGGATGGTTGCTGTTGTGGTGTACCTCAGCGCGGTGACGACGACACTGAGGGTTAACAGAGGATGTGCAGTGAACAATGTTCTCTTTACTCCGCAGTCTTTTAACCAAGGGTTGTGATTTTGGGTGTACGTTTGGCAAAACCTACTCATGTTCCTAATGAGTTTTGATAACATTTTTCACAAAAGCGTTTTTGGGCGGGCTGATGAGAGCCACAAGGACACATCACCTCTGGGGGCCGCCGAACTCCGAGATTACCTGACAGCTCTGTTAATGCTCATTTGAGACATTATCTGTGGCGCACGACGAGGACGTGCTGCAGGGGTCTTGCGTGAGGTTCCGTACAACCAGGATAGTGAAGGACTGGCGCCCGAGTGACGTATGGAGTATCTCCTTATACACATCATGTTGGACTTAACTTCCCCTCACGCCTGTGACATAAATCACCGCGCCACTCGACAAGAAGTAATTGCGTGATGTCAGATTGTCTTGTCTACTGTGGCACTGCACTGGCTTATAATGCTTTCCAGTGTTCATATTCTAGTATTATTGATAGCTGCAGCTTTGTTGTTTCTTTTTTCCTTGTTTGTGTTTATATCTTCGGTCTCGGTGGAATTTTTCCTGCTGCTTTTTTACCTTCTTGGTAGCTAGTTGTTTTTGTTGTCTCGTTCAATTGTTTCTTCAGCTCTGTAATCTGAATCAGGAGACGTCTTCTCTCACTGCGGGCCACTTCGCTTCGTTGCATGGAATGTTAACGAATGCCTCTTTATCGTATTACTGTATTCTAATCATTTGATATGGTCGTTGTCGATTGCTGTTGTCAGTGTTCTAGGATCCGGCACCTGAAAGACTGGTATGCTCAAAATAACGCAAGCCACCTTTACTTTCCAGGACTATACCTTGTTATTTTTTAAAGAACTGAACTTACGACCTTCGGATATAATGCGGATCTAGCCGCTACACCACATGGCAGAAAAATAAGGAATCGCTACAGTTACTTGTAACATGCAATGAAATCAGCAGCGATTAAAAACATTATAAGACACTTACGCTTCTGAAGATATGCGAGCCAAATCTTTCCACAGTAAATCAAATAGTTTATCGGCGGAATTAGCAACCAAGTCTCCACTGTCAATAGAGCCTTCAGTGATGATTGTTTCTCCTCTAAAAACAGAATTGTGAAAATAAGCTCATGAATAATTGTTGCAGAGGTCTACATCAGCAGTTCTCAATTTTTTTTTTAAATCGTCGCGGCACCCTAGTCGAATTATATATATATATATATATATATATATATATATATATATATATATATATATATATATATATATATATATATTCGTGCCTCAGCTACACTTCAAGCGGTTTGAATACTTGAATTGAAAAATAAAAAAATACACACAGTGCAAAGTTAATGTTCATTTTTCTTTAATGCGATACAAGAAACTGGACTTGACTGCGCCCCTAACGAATGCATGCAGAGGATCGGTCGAGCTTCGAGACACATACAAGGAGAATTCGGATCACCTTGCCTTTTGCATTTTCGTGCAGTATGAAACATATCTGAGTGTGCGGTGAAAAAAAAAAAAAATATCGACAGTAGCGACGAAAGACCACTTAAATATGGATTATCTGTATGTTTTCTTTACAAATTTCAAATTGTTAGGCAACTTTTGTCGTTTTTTTTTTTCTCGCAGCTTCTGTGGCGTCTGTGGCTTAGTCGTTGCGAACGAGCTTCGTGTTGCCGGGGTACCGGATTTGATCCCAGCTGCGGACGGTTTGTCTTGCATTGGTTTGGCCAGTGGTACCGAGAACTGACTGTTTAATCAGCAATGGCAAACTACTGAACGTAAAATGTTCCTAGAAAAACCATACAGCCAAAAATGCAGTGATTGGTTCTGAAAAGTCTTGTAAACGATACGCAATAAACTGTAACCCCTATCAGACTCTCGCGGAATCCAGTTTGAGAACCTCTGGTTTGTTATATGATAAGGCGTGTGTGACACTCCTTCAACATTTCGAGCCCTTTAGGTTCATTGCTGCAAAAATCACCCGCCTCCATTCATCTCCCTGGTTGGCCTCCTCTTTCCAGCTGGTGACACCAAGTGTTTGCAGGTCTGTCTGGACATTATCCCTCCATTTTATTCTTGGTCTTCCTAGTGGTCTACGACCATTCATCTCCCTTGTGTATATAATATGCCCCAACCATTTCAGTCTATTAGCTCCCATGATGCTAGTGATCAGTGGTGATTTAAACAGATTATTAATTTCCTTATTGCTTCTCGCTCTCCATTCCCCGCTGTTTGCATCTTTGGTGGGTCCAAAGATTCGTCATAAGACTCTGTTTACGAAAACCTGTAATTAGGCTTTATCTCTTTTAGTTGTACTCTAAATTTCAGCACTATATAAAACGACTGGTCTTATCAACGTGCTCACCCAGCCGCCAGAGCCCTCCAACCGAACCGATATCCCTTGGAAGGGGCTAACCAAACCGATTCAAAAGTTTCGACGGCCGATTTCATGGTTACTTGCAAGACAACTATAATTTGACGATTTGGCAAACGTCATGTCAAGTTGCAAAAAGTTCAAACGAACACTGCACCCATGGCAAATTGTACTACCCACGACCGACACCAGCCTAGCTGAACTTGTTCCCAAAATTGCAGATCCCAGTTAAATCATGAAAATAGCAGAGGAGCACATCAACAAGATAGGCACAGGTGCCATGGCAGCCTACACAGACGGCTCCAAAATCGAAAACGGGGAAACCGGGTCAGGGGTCGTCATACCTGACCGGTCACGATAAATTAGCCCTAAGACTGTCTAACTCACCTGTCTTCAATGCGGAATCAATAGGCATCCCGAGGGCTCTCTAAGCGGTGGAAGGCGGACACCCCCCCCCCCCCCCCTAACTCCCGTTTAAGATGTGCATTTTTACTGACTCGCTGGCAGCTGTAATGGCGCTAAAACCAGTTGACAAAAGGAACCGGCCAGATATCTTAGTACAGATCCTGTCAGCCACTACTAGACTCAGCCAGATTGGCTGTCCCATCACCATAAGCTGGATACCATTCCACAGAGGTATTCGCGGGAGCGAATGGGCAGACCAGGAGGCCAAGAAAGGGCTGCTGAGCGCAGTGACAGTCGATAGCAGGCTAGTCGGGAACGAATACAAGACCACCATTGCACAAAATGTCAAAAAAGATTGGATACACCAGTGGTTTACCTACAGGAAAGGCAGACATGCATTCAGGCTCTTAAAAAACCCAGCACCCAACTACAAATTAGGACAGCAACGAAGATCCCTACCATCAACACACTCTCTAGACTTAGACTGGGCTACTGGAAAGACAACAGCAGCCCGATGTGCACTGAGTGTCAGGAATACAACGAAGTGGAGCACTACCTGCTTACCTGCGACAGGTTCGAATAGCACAGAGCAGACTTTAAAAAGAAACTGAAAAAATCCAACCAACCATTGACAACCACGGTCTGCCTCCATGTGAACAGCAGCCCCCTAATACAAAAATAATGGTAAAACAATTCATCAGCAGATCCAGAGACGGTTCTGCATACTTCACCTAACACCAGAGGAGACAGACGGTAAACTAGACCCCAGATGTCCTACCAAAGGTCCAAGGCCAGAGTCACCACGACGCGATATTTCTCTCCTTACCTTGCAAGCCATCCTTCACCCTCAGTCCTTCCACCTTACTTTATGTCCTACGCAGCTTTCAAGCATTCCCGTTTTTTTTTTTTTTTTTTAATTTGTGTTAAATTACCTCTACCAAACTACCATATGTGGCCAACAGACTTAAATCCACACAGAAATAACGGACTCAATTATAATGAGGCCCCCAGGACACACTCAAGAGTCTAGTTATTTTTTTTTCTCTAATAACAAAAAACAACAATGTTTTATATATTTTGATCTTGGTGTTGCGAGACAGACACTTTGACTTTAGCAGATGTTGAAGGGCATAGTGTACTTTATTTACAAATTTTGTTCTAGACACTATTTCTTCTGTAAGCATGTTGGATCAGTTGAAGTTTGCACCTAAGTACTTTTAATATGTGTGTTATACACGTGTAATAAAATTCCAGCTTTACGGATAAAAAGGTCCCATTCAACCAGCGTCCCCGAAGGTTATAATTGTGCGGAACATGCGAGCTCATCTTGATAGATCTGACCGTGTCGTACGAGTCGCGGATGGAATAAAATAACATGTACAAGCTCGAAAAGTATAGTTATCTGGTAGCTGGTCTGAGGAAAGATGAGGTGTACACAGTAAAAGTGAAAATCTTTTCAGTCGAGGAAGGCTCAAAAGGACTTATCTGCACTTCCACATACAATGTACTAAAGCACCTGGGTTGGTGAGGAAATTAGCGTAAACGAGCACTAAAACAACTGGGAAAGCTGCGGGAAGAGCTTCGAGCTGGCTGTGGACTCAACGGAACGTCGTGGGGGAATGGGCATTGGTAGACTGATCTGGGAGAAAAAGAGATTAACATACCTAAAAGCCATAGTGCCCTATATGTGTCTGTTAGCGTCTCTGTCAATTGACACAATCTAATGTCTATTCGATGAACCAGCCGCCCGCTTGTCACTTTGGTCGTGAAAATAAGCAGCTACTTTGCTACCGCAGCTACAATATAAAATAAACTGTCAACACATTTACACTAAACAGTCAACAGAGTTTCATTCAAAATTATCGAGGTACGGTCCTTGGCATTCTATTAGTATTTATTCTCCTGTTTAGTGTGTTCCTTTCATTGCACTGGCAAGACATCCACGTGGCTGCATCTTGTTTATTAAGCGATTTTGTGTATTTGTGTGGTTTTGTTTGATTATTGTATGTATTGACGAAGGCTTTTTTTTTCCGCCGTAACGTTCACGTTTCATATGTATTTGTCGTTTTGTGAAACTCGCTGATATGCTTTTCCTTCTGTGTTATATGTTTCAGCGACAATATATATAATACCAAATCTCACAATACCTGTTGAAAAGTCACCATTCAAACATGCCACAGTCCGAACGTCCGATAAAATGGGGATGTCCGAGGGATGGCTTCATAAACCAGATCGACCCTTCTTCCGAGATTGTCTAGGAAGATAACGGGCCGAAACATTCATCGACGAATGACTTGTCTACTGATGATCGGTAGACCCCTGTTGTGCATGCTTCCCTGTAGAGTTCTTACTTAGTGTGCCTAGTTTATGATCGCAATATAAAATATATAAAATGGCTATGGAACTCCACCAAGAGCCATGAAAATGACTCCTGCAGTGTTGATGCGATCAAAGGAGACAGATTCCAATACTCTACCTCCCGGCAATAACATGTTCTACCGGCGAGCCAATGAGCGAACCGGTCACCGATGACGGACGTCCAGCGATGTAGATGCTAATTCTCTGGGGCAGTAAAGCACACTAGCTGTTCCTAGTTGATAATTTCTAGGTCTAGCCGTGTGAGTTTTTGAACCTATGGGGTGCAAGGGTCGAGCTCACGGGGCAATTTCCTGACCTGGCAACAAATTCTACAATGGACGTCTTCCGGACACCCATTGCCTCTTTCCTAGTAAGCAATGGTGAAATTTTCTGGAATTCCTATCAAGCAAACACTGCTAGTAAAAAGTAAACAACATTCCCCCCCCCCCCCCATGGTTTCAGGCGTATTGTGCTAACTGGGCTAGACCTATATTTGTATAGACTAATCTGCACTCGATGAATTATTTGTTCAACAATACAACTGTCGCCTTTACCTCTCAGCATTATACCTGGTACCCACTTAAGGCTGAGTCGACCTGGGAGTCAGAGTTATTTTTAAAAAAAAAGTCTGGCACTATCAGGACCCGAACCCACGCTTTTCGGATCCGCAGGCGAGCATATAGGGGCCACATCAGAGACAGTCGTCATATTCTGGACATGTTATAAGAAAAAGGACACTGGGACATTTTGTGATCACTGGAAAGATATGTGGAAAGACAATATCGAAGACAACGCAAGACGATTCTTGACAGCCTTTTGTCCAAAACACGAACTGATTCCTGCTGTTAAAGATCGAAGATTGTGGTGAGGCATTGTCACATATCACTCCTGTCGCGTGCCTAATGTAAGGATTTCTCCTTCAGAACCAGCAGCACTCAGAGATAATTATGTTGAGTCGTTTGGCTCGTATTGGTCTAAGGGATTCCCCGTGGCCAATATACGATCAACTTATCTCTGGAGTAGGGCAACTCAAGTATTGGCACTACAAAATATGTCAGTATATATATACAATATTTCTAGGCACACTTGGCTGGACACCCCCACTACTTACTAAAGAAAGCCCCCAGGTTATGATAGTTCATTATCATAACCATGGTTAACACATATAATGAAGATACACATACATACACAACTGCTAAAACACTTAAAAAGGTGAAATAGAGACACCTAAGTCAGCCAATGAAAATGAATGTATGTAATCAAATATAAATTAGATATATAAAAGTGAGACAAATGCCAGATCTCAGGATATCATGTCCAAATCACAAAAGATACTACACAGACAGAAGGTCTTGGAGATGACATCTTCTCATCACTGGACACAAGGAGCTGTGAGGAAACACAACATCATGCGAAGCATCAGACTTCTCTTTTTTCTGTCTATGATGCCTCCCTCAGCTCCGGATGATTCGACTGTCTTTGACTCTGGGAATTCTGCTCCACTGGATCAAGTAGTAAGAGTACTTCACTATATAGGACACAGCAACCTGTCCGGTATAATCACCAGACCAACACACTCACATCACCAGTAAGGACACACCAATGTCTATTTGAGCCACAATTAAGCTCTAGCACTGCAAGAGGGTAAAATCTTTAAGGAAAGACAGAGCAAACATCAGTCATCAACCCCCTCTGCTGATCCTCCCCCCTCTCTGTTTATTCCTCATTGCCTCCCAACCAAAAGACTAAGTCTCCATTTTTCGTTGTTTAGTGCAAGGAAGGCAAGATAACAGTGGGTAGAAAATGGGCCAAAAATAATCACTCTCCCCTTCCCCCTCACTCTGCAAAGACACCAATTTTACGTCAGTCCTGC
>CAJHNH020002784.1:0-37500 GCA_905116865.2 Candidula unifasciata
TAGGTTTCCCTTTCATCTAGCGCCCTTCCCCCTTTTGGGGCCACTACCAAAGGGGGATCATCTTGTTTCATAAAGTACCCCAGATTTGCTTTTTGGGGGACACGCCCCCTTTCTCTTACTACGCTTTTTAAATCTATTTTTGCAAAATTCTCCTCCTCCTCACTCCACTGACTGTGTCACTTCAACGGGGATGTTTCTTCATAAACGTATTCCATCGAATTAACCAAATATCGACCCTTTTTGGACTGTGAAAGCCTAACCTGCGATTTTCTTGTCGAACCGCTTGTTTCCCTGAATATATTCCAAATTTTTTTTTTCACATGAAACCACACAAAAAATTTTCATCACACGTGGGGGGTCTTGACAATGACTAAAAACGGTCTGATGGCGTTTGGCGGGTTTTTTTGTAATCCTGACGCTTTTTTTTTTTTTTCACGTACTATGAGATTTCCCAAAAGGGGGGCCAAGTATAGGGGCTGTTAGGAAATTCCCGAAAATGGGGGCCGCGGTCTGGTGGGGTTTTAAACCCAAATTTAAATTAGATTTTTGCTCCTGCAAATTTGTAGAAATCCTTAAAATTAGGTAAAAAAGTGGTAGCTTGTTTGTTTTTTGGATTCCATTTTTTGGGTTTCTAATAGCACTTCTGTCTTGGCCGTAAAAAAACCATTCTATTACAATTTTTGGGGCCTTGTTTTTATAATTTTGTTGTTGTTCTGGTTAAAATGTTTTTGCCCAGGTTAAAAATTTTTTTTTTGAACAATTTTTCATTACTTCTTGCGGGCACGGGAAACTTATATACCCTCTGAGGTGCTCTCGAAATGTCAATGTCATCGGGTTTTTGAAAGGGACCCATTTTCATCTTGAAAACCACCCTTTCGATTTTGTCACCAACAATGAGGTAGGAGTCCTTAAAAAGGCTTTTTCTTTCTTTTTTTGTTTTTTTCTCCGGGGCCCATTTAAAAACCCCAGTGTCGTTTTTTCTTCTTGTATTTGCATTTCTTGGGGCTTGCGGGGGTTTGTTGTTGTTGTTGTTTTTGTGTTGGGGTTTCGTTACACCTTTTTCCCCCATCTTTTTCTTGGTCTTACTCTTCCTTCCTCCCATATGTTTTTTAAAAATCTCATAGCAGTTGTCGGGCTGCTTTCTCACAAGGGGCTAAACCATTTCTTTTTTTCTCTGTCAATATATCCGACGGGGTTTGTCCTGACTTTCTTTCAAAGCGGTAGCTACCCATTCCCCGGTTCTAAAATTTTTTTTCCTCCGCACCCTTCTTGGCAAAAAATTTTTTTGCGCCTACCTACCCAAAAAGCTTTTGATCTAAACCCTTTTTTGGCCCCGGGAGGTTTAACATCACGGGCCCAAAGGTATCGAGGATTAAATGGGCCCCTTTTGTTTTCTTCTCTTCTAGGTAGGATAAAATATATGAGCGTTCCTTTGGGTTCGAAATTAAGGAAAAGATAAAAATAGTGCACTTTAATTTTCATTTGTCTTTAGTGTGTGAATAAGCGTACATAAAAAACTAATGGCCAGAATGATATGATGTAAGTGTACATACAAAACTAATGGCCAGAGTGATATGATGTAAGCGTACATAAAAAAACTAATGGCCAGAGTGATATGATGTAAGCGTACATAAAAAACTAATGGCCAGAGTGATATGATGTAAGCTTACATAAAAAACTAATGGCCAGAGTGATATGATGTAAGCGTACATAAAAAACTAATGGCCGGAGTGATATGATGTAAGCGTACATAAAAAACTAATGGCCAGAGTGATATGATAAGTGTACATAAAAAACTAATGGCCAGAGTGATATGATGTAAACGTACATAAAAAACTAATGGCCAGAGTGATATGATGTAATCGTACATAAAAACTAATGGCCAGAGTGATATGGTGTGAGCGTTCAACCTTGGGTGCTGCGGCACCCAGTTTGAGAACTGCTGACATTTCATTGTCCCTGTCTGGCACTGATAGCATGGAGTATGGATAAAGATGCTGTCACTTATTTACTGTTTTGCTGGAGGGGAGACATTTGAGTGTCTAAGCAGCAGAGAAGGACTGAGAACAACAAATTGTGGGATTCTCTTTAAAGCCACGGGGTCATTGGACATATGTCCTTTTAATAGACCAGGGCAGTTTGTACACACTCTCATTACATTCTGTTGTTACTTTCTGCTTGACATTCTGTTACATTATGTTGCTATATTGTCTTTAATTCTGTCTTTACCTTTTGTTCTTACATTATGTTGTTACATTCTGTTGTTAATTCTGTTTTTACATTCTGTTGTTACATTCTGTTGTAACACTTTGTCTTTATCTTCTATTACATTCTGTCTTTACCTTCTGTTGTTACATTCTCTTATATTGTTTTTACATTTATTCGTTACATTCTGTCACTCAATGACAGGTCAAGACATCAGCTGATGACAGGTCAACACATCAGCCGACAACAGGTCAACACATCAGCCAATGACATGTCAACACATCAGCCGACGACAGGTCAACACATCAGCCGACGACAGGTCAACACATCAGCCAACGACAGGTCAACACATCAGCCGACGACAGGTCAACACATCAGCCGACCACAGATCAACACATCAGCTGACGACAGGTCAACACATCAGCTGACGACAGGTCAACACATCAGCCGACGACAGGTCAACACATCAGCCGACCACAGATCAACACATCAGCTGACGACAGGTCAACACATCAGCTGACGACAGGTCAACACATCAGCCGACGTGTAATTTTAACTCTTTGAGCCCTAGGGGGTTTGGCATCAGAGGCCCAAGGGGTTTTGATGCAATTTTTTTAATTTTACAAGGTAGCACATTAAAACCGACCATACTACTTAAATTGCAGCGCAACATACACATATTTTACATCAAAGTGACCAGGAATTGTTGAGGAATAATTTAAGACAGCTACAACAAATAATTGCGTTAGTAACAAAATATTAGTAAATAAACTGACAGTATGTTTACAAAAATAAAATTAAAAAAGTTCCACAAGCCACAATGGCAACCAAGAAAAACTGGTTAAAATGTATCCAAAATGAATCACAAATAAATATGAACCACTTAGTAATGTATATGTAAAATATAAACTCAATCTATACGTTGGATTTTGTTCCAGAGAATCTATTGAAGCATCATAACAGAGCAGAATATTTTTGGTAAAGAAAAGTGTCTCTCAAAACAATAAGTATTTCACACAAAACGAAGTTTATATAACACTCAATTTGCCTGTATTTTGTAGTTTTGTTCCCAAATAATAAGGGGAATACACTAGAACTAACCGACACTGAAGAAAATCAATCGTCTTTTCACTGTTTATTCTATTTGTGGCAGCTGACTTTGCTATCGTTGTACCCTTCACGTGAGGTACACATTAGACATATCCCTCATCAAAGTTTGACTCTATAAATGACTGAAACATGTCTATTTTGCAATTTTATCTATCTAACTTCAAATGAATCTAAAAAAACATGTTCTTTATTTGATTTTTAACCTTCTAAAGCCGTAAATCATGTTGGCATCCACGTAGAATACTGCTTGGTGGCCATAATATTTTTAAACAAACACTTAGTAACTAGGTGAATCTCGCAAATTTACTATATTTTTCACTTTCAACCCACGTTTCTAAATGAGCACGCCTGATATCAGACACAAAGAACTCTAAAGGAAGTTGAAATTGGGCGGTCCGCGTTTTATAACCGGTCAGTGGTAGATTAAAAACCTTCACGTCACGTGTCGATTGGGCTGTTTAAACAAATTAGCATGTGATGCGTTTCCTGGGACTCAACTCTTTGAGTCCCAGGGGTTTAGCATCACAGGCCCAATGGGTAGTAAAGAGACTAAAATCGACACATCATGAGTTCATTGGGCTTCTAGGTAAGACCTATGAAAGTATGATGTGTTCCCTGGGACTCAAAGAGTTAGAGTTAATCATATTGTTGTAAAATCTAAAGTTTTTTGCTGTAAAAAATCAATTTTGTGTTTGAAATGTAATTTCATTTTTTTATTAGCTGTGTAATTTCATTTTTTGGCAGTGTAATTTCATTTTTTTTTTGCTGTGTAATTTAATTTTTTGTTTGTTGTGCATTAAAAAAATTTTTTTTTGCTGTGTAATTTCATTGTTTTTTTGGCTGTGTAATTCTCATGTTTGTGTGCTGTGTAAACATTTTTTTTGTGTTGGCTATGTGTTTCATTTTTTTTTTTTTGGCTATGTATTTTTGGCTTTGTAATTGAATGTTTTTTTTTGGCTGTGTAAGTTATTTTTTTTTTTGGCTATGTAATTTTAATTTTTTTTTTGGCTGTGCTAATAATCTCTTTTTTTGTGCTTTTTTTTCTGTTTAATTTAAGTCATGTTGCCATATAATTGCAATATTTTTACTGTGGAATTTTAATCTATTGCTGCGCGCAATGACAATTTTTTTTTTTGTAATATAAATTTAGCTGCTGTGCTGCCCCGACGCCTGCTGCATGGACGATGTGCTGCCCCGAAGCCTGCTGCCGATGTGCTGCCCGACGAGCTGCTGCCTGACGATGTGCTGCCCCGACGATGTGTTGTTTGGACGATGTGCTGCTGCCTGCTGCCTGGACGATGATGCTCCCCCGAGTGCTGCTGCCTGGACGATGTGCTGCCATTGACGCTTGCTGCCTGGACGATGTGCTGCCCGACGCTTGCTGCCTGGACGATGTGCTGCCCCGACGACGCTGCTGCCTTATGCCTGACGATGTGCTGCCCCGACGCTTGAATGAATGACGAAGTGCTTTTTTTGCTTGCTGGACGATGTGCTGCCCTAGCTTTGTAAACGATGTTGCTGCCCGAGTGCTTGCTGCCTGATGGCCGATTATTTTTAAACAAACACTTATTAATGTGGTGAATTGGATGCCTGATGCAAATTTACTATTTTTGCTGCGCTTTCAATGTACTTTGCTCTAAATGTGCTGTCACTGCCCTGTGTGCTCAGACATGTTGAACCTGCTGCCTTGAACGATTTTTACTCTGCGATTTGCTGCCCTCAGCCTAGATTGACGCTGCTGCACTTGACATGTGATTGCTGCTGCTGTTTAACTGATGTGCTGCCCTGATGATTTGCTGCCTGGACGACTTGTTTTTGCCCCGACCCTGCTGATGGACGATGTGCTGCCCCGACGATGCTGCTGCCTGAGACGATGTGCTCGACCATGACGATTGCTGTTGGACGGCTGCTGCCCCGACGCTTGCTATGGACGATGTGCTGCCCCGACGCTTGCTGCCCCGATGTGCTGCCCCGACGCTTGCTGCCTGGACGATGTGCTGCCCGACAAATTGTGCTGCCTGGACGATGTGCTGTTTTGCTGTAAAAAAAAAATCGATTGTGCTGCCCCGACGATTGCTGCCCCGATGTAATTTGCTGCCTGGACGATGTTTGCTGCATGACGATGTGCTGCCTTTTTTTTTTGCTGTTGTGTTATTTGATTGCTTTTTGACGATGTTGTTGTGTAATTTGCTGCCTGGACGATGTGCTGCCCCGGACGCTTGCTGCCTGGACGATTTGCTGCCCTGACGATTGCTGCCTGGACGATTTTTGTTGTGATGTGTAACATTTTTTGCCTGCTGTAATTTCATTGATGTGCTGCCCCGACGATTTTTGCTGGGCTGATGTAATTGCATTTTTTTGTGTGGCTTTGAAATTTGTGCTTTTTTGTTGATGTGTGTGGCTATGAATCTGTGCTGCCTTTTTGATGAGTGCTGGCTATGATAATTGCAATTTGGACGATGTGCTGCTGAATTGTAATTTGAAATGTGCTTTTTGGACTATGTGCTGCCCCGTGATGTGCTGTGTGTGTGATGTGCTGTGCCTGGACGATGTGCTGCCTGGACGATGTGCTGCCCCGATGCCTGCTGCCTGCTGATGATGTGCTGCCCCGACGCCTGCTGCCGACGCCTGCTTGATGTGCTGCCCCGACGCCTGCTGCCTGGACGATGTGCTGCCCCGACGCTTGCTGCCTGGACGATGTGCTGCCTGGACGATGTGCTGCCCCGACGCTTGCTGCCTGGACGCCTGCTGCCCCGACGATGTGCTGCCTGGACGATGTGCTGCCCCGACGCCTGCTGCCTGGACGATGTGCTGCCCCGAAGATGTGCTGCCTGGACGATGTGCTGCCTGGACGATGTGCTGCCTGGACGATGTGCTGCCCGGATGATGTGCTGCCTGGACGATGTGCTGCTGGAGCTGCTGCTGCCTGGACGATGTGCTGCCTGGACGATGTGCTGCCTGGACGATGTGCTGCCCCCGATGATGCTGCCTGGACGATGTGCTGCCCGGATGATGTGCTGCCCCGACGCCTGCTGCCTGGACGATGTGCTGCCTGGACGATGTGCTGCCCCGATGCCTGCTGCTGCCTGTGCTGATTGACTGCTGCCTGGACGATGTGCTGCTGCCTGGACGATGTGCTGCCCCTGCTGCTGCCTGGACGATGATGTGCTGCCCCGACGATGTGCTGCCGACGATGATGTGACGCTTGCTGCCTGGACGATGTGCTGCCTGGACGATGTGCTGCCCTGACGATGTGCTGCCCCGACGATGTGCTGCCCCGACGATGTGCTGCCCCGACGATGTGCTGCCCGGACGCCTGCTGCCTGCCCCGATGTGCTGCCCCGACGCCTGCTGCTGGACGATGTGCTGCCCCGACGCCTGCTGCCTGGACGATGTGCTGCCCCGACGCCTGCTGCCTGGACGATGTGCTGTGCTGCCCCGACGCCTGCTGCCTGGACGATGTGCTGCCCCGACGATGTGCTGCCCGGACGATGTGCTGCCCCGACGATGTGCTGCCTGGACGATGTGCTGCCTGGACGATGTGCTGCCTGGACGATGTGCTGCCTGGACGATGTGCTGCCCCGACGATGTGCTGCTGGACGATGTTTGCTGCTGGACGATGTGCTGCCTGACGCTGATGTGCTGCCTAGACGATGTGCTGCCCCGATGATGTGCTGCCTGGACGATGTGCTGCCCCGATGATGTGCTGCCTGGACGATGTGCTGCCCGGATGATGTGCTGCCCCGACGCCTGCTGCCTGCTGCCTGGACGATGTGCTGCCCGACGATGTGCTGCCTGGACGATGTGCTGCCTGGACGATGTGCTGCCCGGATGATGTGCTGCCTGGACGATGTGCTGCCTGGACGATGTGCTGCTGGACGATGTGCTGCCTGGACGATGTGCTGCCTGGACGATGTGCTGCCCCGACGCCTGCTGCCTGGACGATGTGCTGCCCTGATGCCTGCTGCCTGGACGATGTGCTGCCCCGACGATGTGCTGCCTGGACGATGTGCTGCCCCGACGCCTGCTGCTGCCTGGACGATGTGCTGCCCCGACGCCTTGCTGCCTGGACGATGTGCTGCCCCGACGCCTGCTGCCTGGACGATGTGCTGCCCCGACGATTGCTGCTGCCTGGACGATGTGCTGCCCTGACGCCTGCTGCCTGATGACGCTGCTGCCCTGGACGATGTTGCTGCTGCTGACGATGTGCTGCCCTGCGCTGCTGCCTGACGATGCTTGCTGCCTGGACGCTGCTGCCGACGACGATGTGCTGCCCCGACTGCCTGCTGCCTGGACGATGTGCTGCCCCGACGCCTGCTGCCTGGACGATTGACTGCCTGCTGCCTGGACGATGTGCTGCCCGATGCCTGCTGCTGCCCTGACGATTGCTGCTGCTGCCCGACGATGTGCTGCCCTGCTGATGTGATGATGTGCTGCCCCGACGCCTGCTGCCTGGACGATGTGCTGCCCCGACGCCTGCTGCCTGGACGATGTGCTGCCCCGACGCCTGCTGCCTGGACGATGTGCTGCCCCGACGATGCTTGCTGCCCCGACGATGTGCTGCCCCGACGATGTGCTGCCCCGACGATGTGCTGCCTGGACGATGTGCTGCCCCGACGCCTGCTGCCTGGACGATGTGCTGCCCCGACGCCTGCTGCCCCGACGATGTGCTGCTGCCCCGACGATGTGCTGCCTGGACGATGTGCTGCCCCGACGATGTGCTGCCTGGACGATGTGCTGCCCCGACGCCTGCTGCCTGGACGATGTGCTGCCCCGACGCTTGCTGCCTGGACGATGTGCTGCTGCCCCGATGCCTGCTGCCCGACGATGTGCTGCCCCGACGCTTGCTGCCTGGACGATGTGCTGCCCCGACGATGTGCTGCCTCGACGCCTGCTGCCTGGACGCCTGCTGCTGCTGACGATGCTGCCTGGACGATGTGCTGCCCGACGATGTGCTGCCTGGACGATGTGCTGCTGCCTGCCTGCTGCCTGCTGCCCCGACGCCTGCTGCCTGGACGATGTGCTGCCCCGACGCCTGCTGCCTGACGATGTGCTGCCCCGACGCCTGCTGCCTGGACGATGTGCTGCCCCGACTGCTGTGCTGCCTGTGCTGATTAATGCTGCCTTTTTTTTGTGCTGCCCGGACGCTGATCTGCTGCCCCGACGCCTGCTGTAATGGACGATGTGCTGCCTGGACGATGTGCTGCCCCGACGCCTGCTGCCTGGACTGATGTGCTGCCCCTGATTGCTGCTTTGGACGATGCTGCTGCCCCGACGATGCTGCTGCCTGGACGATGTGCTTGCTGCCCGACGCCTGCTGCCTGGACGATGCTGCTGCCCCGACGCCTGCTGCCTGCCTGGATGATGTGCTGCTGCCCCGACGCCTGCTGCCTGGACGATGATGTGCTGCCCCGACGACGCCTGCTGCCTGGACGATGTGCTGCCCCGATGCTGCTGCCTGGACGATGCTGCCTGGACGATGCTGCCTGACGATGTGCTGCCCCGACGCTTGCTGCCTGGACGATGTGCTGCCCCGACGATGTGCTGCCTGGCTGCCTGGACGATGTGCTGCCCCGACGATGCTGCTGCCTGGACGATGTGCTGATGACGATGCCCCGACGCCTGCTGCCTGGACGATGCTTGCTGCCCTGGACGATGTGCTGCCCCGACGCCTGCTGCCTGGACGATGTGCTGCCCCGACGCCTGCTGCCTGGACGATGTGCTGCCTGGACGATGTGCTGCCCCGATGCCTGCACGATGTGCTGCCCCGACGTCTGCTGCCTGGACAATGTGCTGCCCCGACGATGTGCTGCCCGGACGATGTGCTGCCCCGACGATGTGCTGCCTGGACGATGTGCTGCCCCGACGATGCCTGCTGCCTGGACGATGTGCTGCCTGGACGATGTGCTGCCTGGACGATGTGCTGCCCCGACGATGTGCTGCCCGGACGATGTGCTGCCTGGACGATGTGCTGCCCCGACGCCTGCTGCCTGGATGTGCTGATGTGCTGCCCTGCTGCCCGATGACGATGCTGCCTGGACGATGTGCTGCCCCGACGCCTGCTGCCTGGACGATGTGCTGCCCCGACGCTGTGCTGCCTGACGATGTGCTGCTGCCCCGACGATGTGCTGCTGCCTGGACTGATGTGCTGCCCCGACGCCTGCTGCCTGGACGATGTGCTGCTGCCCTGACGCTGCTGCCTGGACGATGTGCTGCCCCGACGCCTGCTGCCTGGACGATGTGCTGCCCCGACGTCTGCTGCCCCGACGATGCTGCCTGGACGATGTGCTGCCCTGACGATGTGCTGCCCGGACGATGTGCTGACCCGACGATGTGCTGACCCGACGATGTGCTGCCTGGACGATGTGCTGCCCTGACGCTTGCTGCCTGGACGATGTGCTGCCCTGACGCTTGCTGCCTGGACGATGTGCTGCCCCGACGCTTGCTGCCTGGACGATGTGCTGCTGACGCCCTGCCTGGCGATGTGCTGCCCCCTGCTTGCTGCCTGGACGATGCTGCCCCGACGCTTGCTGCCTGGACGATGTGCTGCCCCGACGCCTGCTGCCTGGACGATGTGCTGCCCCGACGCTTGCTGCCTGGACGATGTGTGCTGGACGATGCTGCTGCCTGCGATGTGCTGCCATTGCCTGCTGCCCCGACGCCTGCTGCCTGGACGATGTGCTGCCCCGATGCTTGCTGCCTGGACGATGTGCTGCCCCGACGCCTGCTGCCTGGACGATTTGCTGCTGCTGATGATGTGCTGACGATTGCTGCTGCCTGGACGATGTGCTGCTTGACGATGATTTTGCTGCCCTGTTTGATGTGCTGCCCCGACGCTTTGCCTGACGATGTGCTGCCCCGACGCCTGCTGCCCGATGTGTAATGTGCTGCCCCGACGCCTGCTGCCCGACGATGCTGTGCTGGACGACGATTTGCTGCCATGACGATTGCTGCCCTGGACGATGTGCTTGCTGATGCCTGCTGCCTTGCTGATGCTGCTGGACGATGTGCTGCCTGGACGATGTGCTGCCTGGACGATGTGCTGCCTGGATGATGTGCTGCCCCGACGCCTGCTGCCCCGACGATGTGCTGCCCGACGCCTGCTGCCTGGACGATGTGCTGCCCCGACGCCTGCTGCCTGGACGATGTGCTGCCCCGACGCCTGCTGCCTGGACGATGTGCTGCCCCGATGTGCTGCCCGACGATGCTGCTGCCCCGACGATGCTGCTGCCGATGACGCCTGCTGCCTGGACGATGTGCTGCCCCGACGCCTGCTGCCTGGACGATGCTGCCCCGACGCCTGCTGCCTGGACGATGTGCTGCCCCTGACGCCTGCTGCCTGGACGATGTGCTGCCCTGACGATTGCTGCCTGGACGATGTGCTGCCCCGACGCCTGCTGCCTGGACGATGTGCTGCCCCGACGCTTGCTGCCTGGACGATGTGCTGCCCCGACGCCTGCTGCCTGGACGATGTGCTGCCCCGACGTCTGCTGCCTGGATGATGTGCTGCCCGACGATGTGCTGCCTGGACGATGTGCTGCCCCGACGATGTGCTGCCCCGACGCCTGCTGCCTGGACGATGTGCTGCCCCGATGTGCTGACGCTGCTGCCCTGACGATGTGCTGCCCGACGATGTGCTGCCCTGGACTGTTGCTGCCTGCTGCTGCCTGGACGATGTGCTGCCCCGACGCTTGCTGCCTGGACGATGTGCTGCCCCGACGCCTGTGCTGCCTGGACGATGTGCTGCCCCGATGTGCTGCCCCCGATGCCTGCCTGCCTGACGATGTGCTGCCCCGACGCCTGCTGCCTGGACGATGTGCTGCCCCGACGCCTGCTGCCTGGACGATGTGCTGCCCCGACGCCTGCTGCCTGGACGATGTGCTGCCCCGACGATGTGCTGCCTGGACGATGTGCTGCCCCGACGCTTGCTGCCTGGACGATGTGCTGCCCTGACGATGTGCTGCCTGACCTTTTTTTTGTGCTGCCCGACGATGTGCTGCTGCTGCCCGATGCCTTGCTGCCTGGACGATGTGCTGCTGCCTGCCTGGATGCCTGCTGCCACGACGCTGTGCTGCCTGGACGATGTGCCCCGACGCCTGCTGCCTGGACGATGTGCTGCCCCGACGCCTGCTGCCTGGACGATGTGCTGCCCCGACGATGTGCTGCTCACGATGCCTGCTGCCTGGACGATGTGCTGCTGGACGATGCTGCCCCGACGCCTGCTGCCTGGACGATGCTGCTGCCTGGACGATGTGCTGCCCCGACGATTGTGCTGATTGCTGCCTGGACCCCCTGCTGCTGCCTGGACGATGTGCTGCCCCGACGCTGTGCTGCCTGGACGATGTGCTGCCTGGACGATGTGCTGCCCCGACGATGTGCTGCCTGGACGATGTGCTGCCCGGACGATGTGCTGCCTGGACGATGTGCTGCCCCGATGCCTGCTGCCTGGACGATGTGCTGCCCCGACGCCTGCTGCCTGGACGATGTGCTGCCCCGACGCCTGCTGCCCTGACGATGTGCTGCCCTGACGATGTGCTGCCCTGCTGCCTGGACGATGTGCTGCCCCTGTGCTGCCTGGACGGACGATGCTGCTGCCCCGACGCTGCTGCCCCTGACGATGTGCTGCCCCGACGCCTGCTGCCTGGACGATGCTGCCTGCCCCGACGCTTGCTGCCCCGATGATGTGCTGCCCGACGCCTGCTGCCTGGACGCGATGTGCTGCCCCGACGCTGCTGCCTGGACGATGACGATGCTTTGCTGACGATGTGTGCTGGACGATGTGCTGCCCCCGACGATGCTGCCTGGACGATGCTGCTGCCTGGACGATGTGCTGCCCCGACGCTGTGCTGCCTGGACGATGTGCTGCCCCGATGCCTGCTGCCTGGACGACGATGTGCTGCTGATGATTGCTGCTGCCCGGACGATGTGCTGCCTGGACGATGTGCTGCCCCGACGCCTGCTGCCTGGACGATGTGCTGCCCTGACGCTTGCTGCCTGGACGATGTGCTGCCCCGACGCTTGCTGCCTGGACGATGTGCTGCCCTGACGCTTGCTGGACTGATGTATGTGCTGCCCGACGTTTGCTGCCTGGACGATGTGCTGCCCCGACGATTGCTGCCTGCACGATGTGCTGCCCCGACGATGTGCTGCCCTGGACGACTGTGCTGCCCCGACGCTGCTGCCCGGACGATGTGCTGCTTTGTACGACTGCTGCTGTATGATGTGCTGCCCCTGACGCCTGCTGCCTGGACGATGTGCTGCCCCGATTGAATTGCTGCCTGGACGATTTGCTGCTTTTTGGACGATGTGCTGCCTCGATTGCTGCTGCTGTTTGAAATGTAATTTCATTTTTTTTTTTACTATGTAATGTCTACGCTGCTGCTGTGTAATTGCTGCCCCGATGTTGCCATATGATGTGCTATTTTTGACGAATTGCTGCTGCCGACGATTGCTGCCTGATTGATTGTGCCTGGACGATGTGCTGCCTAACGACGCCTGCTTGCCTGGACGATGTGCTGCCCCGACGCCTGCTGCCTGACGATGTGCTGCCCCGACGCTGCTGCTGGACGATGATGTGCTGCCCCGACGACTGCTGCCTGGACGATGTGCTGCCCCGACGCTTGCTGCCTGGACGATGTGCTGCTGACGAATTGCTGCCTGGACGATGTGCTGCCCCGACGCTTGCTGCCTGGACGATGTGCTTGCTGTGGACGATGTGCTGCCCCGACGCTTGCTGCCTGGACGACGATGTGCTGCCTGCTATGTGCTGCCTGGACGCTGCTGCCCCGACGCTGATGCTGCCTGGACGATGTGCTGCCCCGATGCCTGCTGCCTGGACGATGTGCTGCCTGGACGATGTGCTGCCCCGACCTGCTGCCTGGACGATGTGCTGCCCCGATGCCTGCTGCCTGGACGATGTGCTGCCCTGATGATGTGCTGCCCCGACGCCTGCTGCCTGGACGATGTGGTGCCCCGACACCTTTTTTTTGGGAGGTATGTAATTTCACTTTTTTTTTGGGGCTGTTCTATTTAATTTTTTTTCACTGTGTAATTGTACTTTCTCTACGTATTTTCAGTCACTTTTCTGTTTAATTTAAGTCATGTTGCCATATAATTGCAATATTTTTACTGTGGAATTTCAAAAACACGTTCTTTTTTTAAATTTTGTGCTTCTAAAACCGTAAGTCATGTTGGCATCCCTGTAGAATGCTGCCCCGTGGCCATATTATTTTTAACGAAACACTTATTAACTAGGTGAATCTCGACAAATTTACTATTTTTTTCGCTTTCCTGGAACGTTTCTGCCCGAGCTGATATCAGACACAAAGAACTCTAAAGGAAGTTGAAAATAGGCTGCCTGCGTTTTATAACCTGTCTGGACGATGTGCTGCCGGGACCTTCACTTGTCCGATGTCGATTGGCCGTTTAATGATGTGTAGCCCGTGACGCGTTTCCTGGGACTTAACTCTTTGAGTCCCACACTTTTTTTTTTTTAGCATCACAGGCCCAATGGGTAGTAAAAAGATACTAAAATCGACACATCATGAGTTCATTGGGCTTCTAGGTAAGACCTATGAAAGTATGATGTGTTCCCTGGGACTCAAAGCGTTAGAGTTAATCATATTGTGATAAAATCTCAAGTTTTTGTGCTGAAAAAAAAAATCAATTTTGTATTTGCAATGTAATTTCATTTTTTGTTTGCTCTGTAATTGTTTTTGGCTGTGTAATTTCATTTTTTGTTTGCGGTGTAATTTCATTTTTGGTTTGTTGTGTAATTTCATTTTTTTATTGGCTCTGTAATTGCATAATTTTTTTGCTGTATAATTGAATGGTGTTTTTAGGGTGCTGTGTAGGAACATTTATTTTTGGCTGTATTTTAATTGTTTTTTTACTGTAATTTTTTTTGGACGTGTAATGCTGGGTTGCTGTGCTTTCGACTTTTTTTGCTGTTGTGTGTGGACGATGTGCTGCTCCCGACGCTTGCTGCCTGTAAATTTTTTGTGCTGCCCCGAATTTCAAATTTGCTGCCTGGCACTTGTTGATGTGTGCTAATTCCCTCATTTTTTTTTGACGATGTGCTATTTTCACTCTTGCTGCCTGGACGATGTGCTGCCCCGTATTTTCAGTCACTTTTGCTTTAATTTAAGTCATGTTGCCATATAATTGCAATATGTGCTGTGTAATTTAATTTATTTTGCTGCACCTGGACGATGTGCTGCACCAGAGATGTGCCCCCGGAGCTGATGTCCGCCAGAGATGTCCTCCTGAAGATGGTGTTTGCCAGAGATGTGCTCCCAGAGCCGATGCCTGCTGCCAGAGTTGACGAGTGTGCTGCCCTGATTTGTATGTGCTGCCCCGACGCCTGCTGCCTGAGTGACGATGTGGTGCTGTGTGTGTGTCCCACACCTTTTTTTTTTCTGGAGGTTTGTGGTTTTCACTTTTTTTGTGCGGGGTATGTTCTATGTTATCTGTGTTTTTTTCACTGTGTAATTGTACTTTCTCTACGTGCGTCGGGCGGGTGTTTGTATTCAGTCACGTATGTATGTGTGTTTTCTGTTTAATTTAAGTCATGTTGCCATATAATTGCAAACAGATCTAGGATTTTGGTGTTCTGGACCAATTCTTCTTCGTGGCGTTTACCGGCTGTGAACTTTGGCAAACAGTTCTGGTTCCTCATCCACCTCTGGAGTTTAGAATTTTGCAGAACTTGAGTGTTGTGTGCAAATCCGTTTGATAGATCTGACTTATCTGTATGCAGGTTATGAGTTTCTTGCCTCTCTTCTTGCACTCCGACTTCGAAAGAAGCGCCCAGTTAGTCAACTCTTATGACATGCTTGCTGGGAAAGCAGTGGGTCTATTCTTGTTTTCCCCATAATGGGGCCCCAGGACCCACACAGGGAGGACCAATTCCAGTGATGATATTTCTCTATGCTACTGTCTTAAGCTGTCTAACTTTATCTTGGTTTGCCTCTGCCTCTTCTACCAGTAATCTTTCCAGTCATCATATTTTCCACTGCTTCTTTTCTTATCACATGATCAAACAAAGTTTGACTTTGTTTGTCTCCTTCTCATTGTTGTAATAATAATGCTACTTTCGTTAGCCATTTCCAGGCAATCATTGTTAGTAAGTCTGGCAGTACAAGGTTTTCGCAACATTCTTTTCCCACAACTCAATTGCCTCAAAATTCTTCTTAATTATATGAGGTAAAATATACAAGAGAAAAAACATCCAAGGATGGCTAAAAATTTTTTAGACCACCTAGTAAATAGTATGGAGTATGCCATTTTTAGATAGAATGATGGTTGAACTATCTTGACCAAAAAGTCATCAAATTTGTTGAGTGTTTTTTTGAAGCCACATTCTAATTTTTTTTTTGGGTAAGGGGGGGGGGGGGAAGGGGTAAATAAGTAGTAAGACATGTAATGAGACACTACAGAGATTATTGGTACCAGTATCAGGTCTGCAGTCTGCACAGTAGTAAGTCCTGTAATAAGACATTGCATAGAATAGTACCAGTATCAGGTCTGCAGTCTGCACAGTAGTAAGACATGTAATAAATACACTGCAGAGAATAGTACCAGTATCAAGATCCGCAGTCTGCACAGTAGTAAGACAGGTAATAAGACACTGCAGAGAATTGTACCAGTATCAGATCTTCAGTCTGCACAGTTGTAGTGCAGTGATCCAACCCACCCCTACACATTCAACTATTCGTGACGTTAACGCCCCTAGCGGGCAGGTCACATTTCAAATATAGACCCGTCCGGTGAGTATATAGTTCCTCATATCTATTTATACCTTTATCTGGCGTAGTAGGTATATAGTTGTCTTGAAAAGTCTACATTTTCAAATTTACAATTGTGGGATATTTATTTTCCAGATTTGAGAGGTACTTCTTTGAAAGTGACGCCTAGCATCCCGCTTCATTTTCTGTCTGACTGTCAAGAAGAACTGATGTTCCTAAATGTGCCTCGATTATCTGTGCTTTGAGAAGGCGGTATTTTGGGTCTAGGACATTTCATAAAGCTTGGGTAAGTTGATTATAGTTTGCTGTTACCATGATATATGTCTCTATGAAGTTAACCTGATGCTGCAGAAAGGAAAGATTCAGCTATGAGACAGCACAGAACAAGACCGTTCTTGGTGTCCAAGTACTCACAGCCACTTAAACCAAAGCTTTCCCTTCGCAAGCTGATAGTTTGCCCTACCTGACCAATTTTAGTGTAAATGTTTTAATCTAGCAGGCTAATTATTCTCTAACACACTGAGATTCAGATCGATATAGCCAGCAGATTTAACTGGGTCAAACTACAGTGAGCGAGAGGCTGTGTTGTCAGAGGTTATGTTTAGCAGACACAACACAACAGTGTCAGCTACGGTCAGACTGTGAAGGTATAAAATATATGTGTGTCTACAAGTGCAGATGTGATGTGGAGAGATGATGTCCTGTGTGTACTAGAGTCTATCTGTCTTCACTATGGACCTTGTCTCCTATCCCTCGTACTGACTGACAGACAGAGATAAATGAAGATTTAACTGTCTCATTATCCTGAGAGCTATCCTCTTAGTGACTGAGAAGGGTGGAAGGTAATAAATTGAGCTAGGTATGTGACTCCGGAGATTAATACTAATTCTAAGTCACTTCCTGACACAGAATGATACCTCCCTGGAAGTCAGGCAGAGGATCAGCAGTCCCACCAACCACCATCCACTAATAGTGCCTAATACCACCACAACTTCAACATGGCAGGAGCTTGTTTTGGGCTCCGGTGACTAAGAGGCAGTTGTTGCAGGCCACTCATTTGTCATCACTCAAGGAGATCCTTCTTCAGGAGCTTGTTTGGGCTCCAGTTGCTAAAAGACAGTTGTTGCAGGCCACCCATTTGTTATCCATCAAGGAGAACCTTCCTCAGGACCTTTGTCGAGCTCCAGTGTATGAACTCTGTCAGTGTTTACCAGGAAAAGAAGCAGTCTACCTGAATCATCCTGTTCAGATCACCATGGACTGAGAAGAGCAGTGACATCCACCACACTTGGATAAATGCTTCAGTGATCATTTCCTCATGCTCTTTTTACAGGTCCACCTGGAGCCATGATGATGATCCTGGACACTCTCATAGACTGACTCTAGCTGATTCAGCAGTACTATCTGGACTTTAGTTCCCGAACTTCATTCACCTGGGAACATCCTTGCTTGTCTTGATGATATATATATATATATATATATATATATATATATATATATATATATATATATATATATATATATATATATATATATATATATATTTGTGTTGCGTTTATTACATGCATTTGGAAGTTTTCATTACTGACTTGGGTGTCCCTGTTTCACTGTTCAAACTGTCTAGCATTTATGTATGTGTGATCATTAATCTCAATCTGTGTTAACATGGCTGTGATATTACAATATCATAGCCTGGGTGCTATCTTCTTATAATAGTGGGGACGTCCAGCCTAGGATTATTATATATTCTGTAGTGCCATAACTTGAGTTGCCCTACTCCTGAAATAGGTTGGTGTATATTGGCTACGGAATACCCTTTAGACCAATACGAGCCGACACCTCAACATTATTCTGTTTCAGAGTAATGTTGATTCTTAAGGAGAAATCCGTAAAACAGGCACGCCACACGAGCGGTATGTGACAACAGTAGTAAGTCATGTAATAAGACACTGCAGAGAATTGTAGCAGTATCAGATCTGCGCAATAGTAAGTCATGTAATGAGAATTAACAATGGAACTTAGTTTACCAAATGTTATACATATCAAAAGTTGAAAAAAAATTTGTCATGAAAACAGAATTTAACAGTTTCAAAAAAGGACAAATGTAACAAATAATTCCATTAAAATTGGTAGGACAAATATCCATAAAATGCACACAGAAGTAAACATCAGACAAAGTAAAAAATGTCATGAAATTTGACAAGATAAGAATACGAAAATGGGTAGAGATAGTAATGCTAAATATCATGAAAACTGACAGACAAATAAAATATGTGTAGAAAATAGTCAGACCAGTTAAGACAATATGAGAATGGGCGGAAAAAGTAAATATCTCATGCATGTACAAAGTGTCACCGAAAAGGACAACGTGGAAATGTAATTATTACATGGACAAAATTATTGAAAAAACATGTCGTTACATGGACAGACTGAAAAAATATTTCATTAGAACATTAACAAGAAATTTAGTTACATAAACTGGAAAAAGAAAGGCCATTTCATGGACAAACTGAATTAAACAAAAAAGGCATCAAAATCAGGGAGTTGGGGGGGGGGGGGAGGGGTAGTACATTCTGTTGAGGATTACAGCCAGGCTGATATCTGTGCTTTAAGGTACATCACATCCAATTTCAATAAACTCTTCAACAGTTTTCTTTGACAATATGCATGCTGAGGAACAGAGGGGAAAACCCCACACACATAAACTGTTGTATTTTAACGAGATGGCCAAAACACTTGATCTGCTGCTGTTTCTTGAAGAATTTAGTACAGTGCGTCATTCCCGTAATTTGTCTGATAGTATCATCATTCAAGTGCTAGAGGTTCCGGGTTCAAACCCCGGTAAGGGCTGGGATTTTTTCATATGGACCTGGATTTCTAATATTGTCCCTGGTTTCTCTGGGTAGTCAGATAGGGCACCCGTGTGCATTGTTGCGCATGTAAAAAACCCCTTAGCTGTTGGAAATCAAAGAGTAGCCTAACGGCTACAGAGTAAAAGTATTTCGGGATCCTCGCCAGTGCTACAGAGTCTATGCATTGTGCTAAGCTTCTTCGGACTCAGACTTAAGTTAGAAGAAGAATAGAGCACTTATAGGTTATTACTGGTGTGCCATGGTGTTAATTTGATGCTCAAACCGAGATGGGGTGAATAATGATACTGTAAGACACTGTGGGAACGACACCTTGTACTAGATTCATCGAGAAACAGTAGATCAAGTGGTTTTAGCCATCTCGTTTGAATGCAGCAAGATCAAATATCATCACAAGCACTATATCTCAGAAAATCAGCTACAAGAACAAGAGGATGGCTGTGGAAAAAATGGATTGACAAGATTAAAGACATTAAGCCTTCATGGCATAATGATAGCCTGTGGCAGCAAGCGTGCACTAGATCGCAAATTTTCATCTCCCACGGAGCTTAACGGCAGAAGTCGTTTATGATAAAGATAATGATAAAAACTGGGTCTTTAAACCCGTACCTGGAGTTTATGCAAACAATTGCACATATCTAGATCTGAACTAGATTTGAAGCGCCATGGCAGATTTGGTGCAAACAATTGCACATATCTAGATCTGAACTAGATTTGAAGCGCCATGGCAGATTTGATGCAAACAGTTGCACATATCTAGATCTGAACTAGATTTGAAGCGCCATGGCAGATTGGGAAAAACATATACCAGAAGGCATGGTACCAGGAAGGAGAGTCAGGAGCTGACCATCACAAAGAAGACGAAAGTACACACGGTGGGAGAGCTGACGAGAGACCACATTTCTTTCAGGTAGACAGTGATGAGAGCAATTTTCTGCAAAGAACCTGTTATATGATGAGATTTGAACTCAGCCCAAGTCTAGATGGAGGTAAGGGTCATTTCACAAAGTCACTCCAACTTTGATTTACAAAGCTTTTCACATATTCTCAGTATAATCATAAAAATCTTTAGACAAGCAGATTTTCATTGTTAAAAAAAAAAAAAAAAAAAAAAAAAAAAAAAGAAGGAATCAATTATTTGTTCTAAACTTCTACAATAGCAAACACAATCTTTAATTATGCTTTCTGAATCGCCAAGAGACCGAAAAAAAAAAACCTTTTCCACTTTGTATAAAACAGTGCAATATTATGTGAGATGTATGATGTTTAACATTCTTCTTCTTCTTCTTCTGCCTTTCTATCTCCCAATGGAGCATAGGCCCTCAACCAACTCATTAACATTACCAAACGCTAATTTTGATTTTAATTATTAACTCCTACAGCCTAAAAATGTTGAGGAATAAATGTTAAATCGTAGGCTTTTTCTGACAAGATGGCTTCACAGACACCTGAAGAATTACACAATTATTGAGCAATTACAGTTAAAGAATGAATGTTACATCTTAAACATTTTCAGACAAGATAATGATGCATCTGGGTGTAACCAGAGGGTCTTGCCGGCTCACTACGCTAAGAGGAAAAGCAAGACGGACATATAGCCAGATTGTGACCAGTACCATCAGTATCTGAACTTTGCGCTGGCTGCTGAAGATGAGGATGGAGCATGCACGGGAATGCCCCGAGTGCTTTGATGTCAATTCTTGACTCAACTCAGACAAGATGGCTGGAAACGTTATTGTACCAGTCATTTCATATTTTTTTATGTGGGTTCTGGGCCCCATTTTGGGGAAGAAAAGGACAGAGCTACTGCTATTTTAACAATTATGTCATAAAGGGGACTGACTAATTATTGATCTGCAGAAGTCAGAAGTGGTCGGTTGAAAGGTGCAGATATTGCAGGCTAGCTACAAACACAAAGTGACAACTGGTCCTCAGGGTTAGTTAGTCAGTCTTTCCACTTGAGCCTAGGGCGGCACATTGGGCAAAGGTCATAGCTCTCCATGTTTTGCAGTTCATTGCCACAATTGGTCCATGGTTGAGCCTTCTCTGATGATGGTTCTCGCAGGTTCTCATCTTGGTCGTCTCCGTTTTCTGTTGCCCTCCGGTGTCCATATGAGGGCTTGATGAAGGTGTCTGGTCTTAAACATTCTGAGTGCATGGCCGATGTCCATATGAGGGCTTGATGAAGGTGTCTGGTCTTAAACATTCTGAGTGCATGGCCGATGTAGTGAATACATAAAAAAGTTTCATGTCTCTAGACAAAAATGCCTGGCAAACCTGAACATGTTAAAAGTAACATTTCCTGTTCTCCTTTACTCTTAAATCTGAGAGCATTTGATGATGATGTTGATTGAAGTAATAAACACGTTTGTTTTAATCGGTGGTTCTCACAGTCAGAATCTGAAGCCATGGTTCAAATCCTTTAACCCTCACCAGCGAACCGACCCAACCAAATTAATAACACTGTACAAATTATGGAAGTGGTTGAGAGGATGTTGCAGTGTTCATGTGTGAGACCACCTGAACTTGGATACAAGCAGCGATCATACAGAAAGTCCTCTGCGGCACGGCAGACGTGTTCATGATCGCAGCAGTCAGAATCTTTGATGCACATCTTCCAGTAGGGGGAGCAGCAGTTGTAGTGGACACCGCAGGTCAGCGTATTCTGGGAATAAAGAATGGACAACATAAAGGACCCTTTGATGATGTTGGTGATGTTGGTCATGATGCTGCTGTTGACAATGATGATACTGCTACTAATAATGTTGCTACTGATGATGTTGATGCTGCTGATAATGATGACGTTTATGCTGATAATGATGCTGATGATGATGATGCTGGACCGAAAAGCGTAGATATCATAGACTTTCTGTAAATCACAATATAACTTGCCAACCCCCATTGAAAGAGCGAACGCAGAAGAAGAAGAAGAAGAAGAAGAAGAAGAAGAAGAAGAAGAAGAAGAAGAAGAAGAACAACAACAACAATAACAAGAACAACAACAACAACAAGAACAAAAAGAAAACCAAGAAAAAATGGCACAGAAGAGACCTCGTAGAAACAGCTGGGGACAACCCTAGAAGATTCTTGACAGTTTTTTGTCATGTCATGGAGGGGTGTCAGCACATGAACTAATCGTAGGTTGTGACGAAGCATGGTCGCTCAAGCGAACATATATATTTCATTTCGCATTTTCAAGTTCTTTATACATATCGATTTATGCATCATATGTCTTTCCCCTGAAACCAGTCACACGGGCTGTCATCAGCGGCCCGATCGATATTTACTAAGGACAAAGAGGGCGGCTGCCCGATCGATATTTACTAAGGATAAAGAATAGCCGCCAGAACAGACCAAGCAGATTTGGTCGCCATCTTTTACTAAGGATAAAGAAGGCGGCTTAGTCCAAAAAAGCGCTCAATTACGTTAGCCTACTACTGCCGGGGCTCTCGGCTCTAGCTTTCTATGAGATGAAGTACCCAGTGATAAGCTTCATCTTTCTATGAGATGAAGTACCCAGTGACAAGCCTCATCTTTCTATGAGATGAAGTACCCAGTGACAAGCCTCATCTTTCTATGAGATGAAGTACCCAGTGACAAGCCTCATCTATCTATGAGATAAAGTACCCAGTGACAAGCCTTATCTATCTATGAGATAAAGTACCCAGTGACAAGCCTCATCTTTCTATGAGATGAAGTACCCAGTGACAAGCCTCATCTTTCTATGAAATAAAGTACCCAGTGACAAGCCTCATCTTTCTATGAGATGAAGTACCCAGTGACAAGCCTCATCTATCTATGAGATGAAGTACCCAGTGACAAGCCTCTTCTTTCTATGAGATGAAGTACCCAGTGACAAGCCTCATCTATCTATGAGATAAAGTACCCAGTGACAAGCCTCATCTTTCTATGAGATGAAGTACCCAGTGACAAGCCTCATCTTTCTATGAGATAAAGTACCCAGTGACAAGCCTCATCTTTCTATGAGATGAAGTACCCAGTGACAAGCCTCATCTTTCTATGAGATGAAGTACCCAGTGACAAGCCTCATCTTTCTATAAGATGAAGTACCCAGTGACAAGCCTCATCTTTCTATACGATGAAGTATCCAGTGACAAGCCTCATCTTTCTATAAGATGAAGTACCCAGTGACAAGCCTCATCTTTCTATGAGATGAAGTACCCAGTGACAAGCCTCATCTTTCTATGAGATAAAGTACCCAGGGACAAGCCTCATCTTTCTATGAGATGAAGTACCCAGTGACAAGCCTCATCTTTCTATGAGATGAAGTATCCAGTGACAAGCCTCATAAACTGCATCCTGTATCGAAAGCTGAGCTTTGTTAGCCGTCATAAACTTCATGGTTGCTTGAAGACAATGGTAATGGAGGGGACAGTTTCAGCAAAACGATGCAGAGGCAGACCTCGGCCAAGATGGATACAAGACACCGAAATAGTAGTACATTTGACCCTACCACACAAGCGATAAACACCCGATGACACAAAGTGCCACCATGCGGATGAGGATCACCCGTGGATAGGTCCCGAAAACCGCGTTCAGCCATTAGGCCATATTTATGGCCGAGCTATGCTGCGGCCTCTGGCAAGAGCCAGAGTAAGGTTTAAAAAAACGAAAAAATTGCATCTCACAAGAGGATGACTAGATATTTGATGTATTGACTATGAAAGCATGCATGGCTGGAGAATTTGTTAGAGAAAGCAATACTGTCAGCCATGCTGTGACGAGAGCGACGTTCTGTAAAGGACCTGTTGATTCATAATGACGAGCTATTCTTAATCGACTCTAATGACATGCATGAACGATTGCACGTTAGCATCCCTTTTTCCGTTACACGCATCAACTGTAAGCTGGCGTAGTTCTCTAGCCAACACTCCTTTCAGGGAAGACAAACACAGTTTAAAAGGCTCAGTAGTGCTACCTCCCTCGAACCAAAAGTGCAGACTCTCTCCTTCATGATGTGTGCACAAGACAAACGGACAACAACAAAAACTGAAGCTTTGTCACAAAGCCTCTTATTCACAGTGTCAGAGATGGCTCAGCGAGGCAACATGCCTAGTCTTTTGTTTCGTTTTATTTTTAGTCAAGCAGATTTGTTGTCACTAAACTGTGCGTTTCGACTCATGTCCTGTTGCACAATGGAAGGAAACTAGGCAAGGTCACATCAATAGCACACGGAATCTGCACTATTTTGAGAGCTACCCATTTTCTTTCACAAGATGCTAAACCATTTACAAACATTTAAACCAATAAAATCTTATTTGTAAAAAGGGAAGAATGAAACAAAACTGAGCGAGATTGTTACGGAAATTTATATTAGCAATATGTGAGCAAGTGCATTGAGGATGATGTAATTTCTGCGCAAAAGGATCATTATAGAACTGTATCGCGCCTAGAGAGAAGTATCAGTTGTCTTCAGTGCCTGTTCATTCAGTGGAAATGTATATACGATGTGAGTTCACTGTGATCATTTTCCTACTGGCTGATCTTATCCAGGTATGGACTTGTTTTTGTTCAGTATTATCTAGAGAATAATAGTAATAATAATAATAATAATAATAATAATAATAATAATAATAATAATAATAATAATAATAATAAAAAGCCTTGGCAACTGTAATCTGAAGTTTTAGCTTCGTTGCAAACGAGTCACCCCATAGTTGATCCGCTCCTGTGCCAACGAAAAACACACATAATGAGCATTACTGTACCTTGTGGACAAATTGACAACTGTAGGATGTGATAATGTAACTGTCTTCTTCTTCTTCTTCTGCATTTCTAACCCTCAATGGAGCATAGGCCCTCAACCAACTCACCTCAAGTTGTTCTATCCTTCGCTATCGCTTGCAGCTGTCCCCATGTTCTGATTGTTTTTGTTTTGTGTTTGGTTAGTTCTCAATTTCCGCTGTTTTTTGTTTTGTGTTTGGTTAGTTCTCAATTTCCGCTGTTTTTTGTTTTGTGTTTGGTTAGCTCTCAATTTCCGCTGTTTTTTGTTTTGTGTTTGGTTAGCTCTCAATTTCCGCTGTTTTTTGTTTTGTGTTTGGTTAGCTCTCAATTTCCGCTGTTTTTTGTTTTGTGTTTAGTTAGCTCTCAATTTCCGCTGTTTTTGTCATCTGTTTGGTTAGCTCTCAATTTACGCTGTTTTTGTCATCTGTTTGGTTAGCTCTCAATTTCCGCTGTTTTTGTCATCTGTTTGGTTAGCTCTCAATTTCCGCTGATTTTGTTTGGTTTGGTTAACTCACATTTTCCGCTGTTTTTGTTTTGTATTTGGTTAACTCTCAATTTCCGCTGTTATGTCGGACAACGCGCATACAAGGATTGATGATCACTGCCCTGGCACTCCAGAAACGTGAAACTGTTAAACGCACCCCCCCCAACCTCAAAGACACAGAGGCGCACAAGTGGTGAAGTATCTACACACTGTTCCCCAACCTACTACCAAAGTAGTGCAGTGGATAGCAAGCTTACCTGTACACCAGGCGGTCCTGATTTCCAACTCCCTATTGATGACTTACAAAATAAACGACTGCCCGTGGGATATTAGCCACCCTAACTCCTAGCGTGTCTATGGGACTGTAAAGATGCCACTAACATCAAGTGCCCAATTGATTTCTAGGAGGGGAAACGGTTGCTTTACGTGACAACCTCTCCCTGGCCCAGCACCCAGACTTACTCTCTATGTCATGGAAACATGTCAGTCCAAATGAGAAGTAATCAAGTAACAGAAAATGCATTGATCGGCACTCACAGAAAGAAGTAGATAGATAGAAGAACACAATAGACAACATAAAAATCGAAAGCTAGAACTAATCCGCTCCACAATACCACAACCACGAATAACAAATGAACGTTGCGCTAGAAAAGCCTTCATCAGCATGCTATACAAACAAACACGGATACAATTATATGTCAAAGAAAAGCATAGAAAAAAGCCATCAAGGGAGATATGTTTTCCTTTTCAGATGCTGCAGTCGCTGACCACAGTGGAAATGAGAATAGATCACATGGAAGCTTCCCAACCGGTGACGTCATACATTGGCTGCTGCACCTCAGGTCTTTGCGCCTGTCACTCCAGACTCCGAGCGTGTTTATTTGATCAAGTACAGCAGACGTGTCCGGACTCGCAGTTTCAGGAAAGCGTTTATCTGGGTAGCCTATGGGTCAAGCGTGTTTGTCAGTGTATCTCTGATTAAGGCTATATCAAGACCGAAATCTCACTCAAGGACTTGCGTACATACTTAGTGACTCAGTTAATATGCTCCTTCCAAGTCAGGGTGCATCTGCCTGAGAGGAACCAACAATCTGCATACATATAAGTCAGATTTGTAAAACGAATGTGTACACAACACTCAGATTCTGGAACAAGACAAACGTTCAGAGATGGACGAACAAAAAAAAAAAATTTCTGCAGGAGTTTACAGCTGCGAAACGCCAAAAAGAAAGAAAAAAAAATTATTAATAATGCTTAAAAGATCCACGCTGGTTTCATCAGACAAGAATGGATTGTAACAATTGCGAATGACTAACTTGACCTTCATCTGTGTACTGGGCTGTGCGGGTGTTCAAAGCAACGAACGTGCAGATATCCAACACATGCGGATTAGGAAACTTGAAATAGAAGCATATCATGGGTACAACACATAGCACGTTTGGATGTCAGACTACAGACACTACATAGACTGTAGAATAGAGATGTCAGACTACAGACGCTACATAGACTGTAGAATAGAGATGTCAGACTACAGACGCTACATAGACTGTAGAATAGAGATGTCAGACTACAGACACTACATAGACTGTAGAATAGAGATGTCAGACTACAGACGCTACATAGACTGTAGAATAGAGATGTCAGACTACAGACACTACATAGACTGTAGAATAGAGATGTCAGACTACAGACGCTACATAGACTGTAGAATAGAGATGTCAGACTACAGACACTACATAGACTGTAGAATAGAGATGTCAGACTACAGACACTACATAGACTGTAGAATAGAGATGTCAGACTACAGACACTACATAGACTGTAGAATAGAGATGTCAGACTACAGACGCTACATAGTCTGTAGAATAGAGATGTCAGACTACAGACACTACATAGACTGTAGAATAGAGATGTCAGACTACAGACGCTACATAGTCTGTAGAATAGAGATGTCAGACTACAGACACTACATAGACTGTAGAATAGAGATGTCAGACTACAGACACTACATAGTCTGTAGAATAGAGATGCCAGACTACAGACACTACATAGACTGTAGAATAGAGATGTCAGACTACAGACGCTACATAGACTGTAGAATAGAGATGTCAGACTACAGACACTACATAGACTGTAGAATAGAGATGTCAGACTACAGACACTACATAGACTGTAGAATAGAGATGTCAGACTACAGACGCTACATAGACTGTAGAATAGAGATGTCAGACTACAGACACTACATACTGTAGAATAGAGATGTCAGACTACAGACACTACATATTGAAGAATAGAGATCACAGGAGAAACACAGGAACAGGTTTAGACAGTTGTCCAGCGAACATACTAATCATGCTTCCGTTTTCTCTTCGGTTTTTTATTTTTTAACCCCCCCCCCCCCCCCCCCAGCCCTTGTCCCCAGGATGTCCCATATTTAATCTTAACTATTTATCAACTATTTTTTTTTTTTTTTTACAGTTTGACTGACTTTATTAATTTGAAATATATTCTCAGTTGAATTGAAACGCTCAGTTAACTTTAATATCATACAGAATAATTCAGCAGTCATCGGCTGGCGCGTGAATTTTTACTATAGTACGGGCGTCAAAGATCGACCCAGCCTAAAGTGGGTACCAGGATGTGTGTCCTGTGATGCACCCAAGGCGTAAGAAAGGATCTTTACTTTACGGGAGTCGCCGTGGCAGAGTGGCTAGACGCTACTTGCGGATCGAAAGGTCGTGAGTTCGCTCCCTGGCGGAGACCTTGGCTTCCAGGTCGACTTAACCTTGAGTGGGTACCATATGCAGTCCAGGGAAGTAAAGGTGGTCGACGTGATGCTGACAACATCACCCAACTTGTGCCGATTGTTCTATAAAATATAGGTCTAGCCCTATATGCCCTATACAACTAAAGGCGTGGACAAGGGTCCTTTACTACTTAACCTACTTTACTTAATTGGCTGGCACTCTTCACAGGTAGAAGACAAATATATTTCCGGATGAAAGTGCGTGGGTGTTTGTTAATCTTTCCTCTTGAGCCTAGGGCGGCGCATAGGGCAGAGGTCATAGCTGTCCATGTCTGGTGGTTCCGTGCCACCAGCTTTAGATATTGGATGTTTCTTAGGTTCATGGTTGAACCCTTAGGTTCATGGTTGAGCCCTTAGGTTCATGGTTGAGCCCTTAGGTTCATGGTTGAGCCCTTAGGTTCATGGTTAAGCCCTTAGGTTAATGGTTGAGCCCTTAGGTTCATGGTTAAGCCCTTAGGTTCATGGTTGAGCCCTTAGGTACATGGTTAAGCCCTTAGGTTCATGGTTGAGCCCTTAGGTTCATGGTTGAGCCCTTAGGTTCATGGTTAAGCCCTTAGGTTCATGGTTGAGCCCTTAGGTTCACGGTTAAGCCCTTAGGCTCATGGTTGAGCCCTTAGGTTCATGGTTGAGCCCTTAGGTTCATGGTTGAGCCCTTAGGTTCATGGTTGAGCCCTTAGGTTCATGGTTAAGCCCTTAGGTTCATGGTTGAGCTTTCTCTGATGATTGTTCTACGCAGGGTCTCTTTTTTTCTTCCCCGTTTTCTTTTCCCTTCCGGTGTCCATATGAGGGCTTCATAGGGGTGCATGTGTGTGCTTTCACTATATTCTGAGATTCTCCATCTCAACGAATTACTGCTGTTACTAGACAACAGGTAAGTAACCACCTTACAGTTGTTATTGAGTGCTTACTTTCACCTGGCAGGTGGACTCACCTTGACCCGGACTCCATCACTGTTGTCATTGGAGACGCATGGAAACAGCTCGGTAAGTTATAGCTGTCTATACCTTCCTCCTCTTTATTTAGGTCAGTATCTGACTCTGTTTCCCTCTCTTTCTCTCTCTCTCTGTATATATATATATATATATATATATATATATATATATATATCTGTTTCTGTATGTCTGTCTCTTTATATCTGTCTCTGTATGTCTGTCTCTGTATATCTGTTTCTGTATGTCTGTCTCTGTATGTCTGTCTCTTTATATCTGTCTCTGTATGTCTGTCTCTGTATGTCTGTCTCTTTATATCTGTCTCTGTATGTCTGTCTCTGTATATCTGTTTCTGTATGTCTGTCTCTTTATATCTGTCTCTGTATGTCTGTCTCTGTATATCTGTTTCTGTATGTCTGTTTCTGTATGTATGTCTCTGTATGTCTGTCTCTGTATGTCTGTCTCTGTATGTCTCTTTCTGTATGCTGTCTCTGTATGTCTGTCTCTGTATGTCTGTCTCTGTATGCCTGTCTCTGTATGTCTGTCTCTGTATGTCTGTCTCTGTATGTCTGTCTCTGTGTGTCTGTCTCTGTATGTCTGTCTCTTTATATCTGTCTCTGTATGTCTGTCTCTGTATATCTGTCTCTGTATGTCTGTCTCTGTATGTCTGTCTCTGTATGTCTGTCTCTGTATGTCTGTCTCTGTATGTCTCTTTCTGTATGCTGTCTCTGTATGTCTGTCTCTGTATGTCTGTCTCTGTATGTCTGTCTCTGTATGTCTGTCTCTGTATGTCTGTCTCTGTATGTCTGTCTCTGTATGTCTCTTTCTGTATGCTGTCTCTGTATGTCTCACTGTATGTCTGTTTTTGTATGTCTGTTTCTGTATGTCTGTCTCTGTATTTCTGTCTCTGTATGTCTGTCTCTGTATATCTGTTTCTGTATGCCTGTCTCTGTATGCCTGTCTCTGTATGCCTGTCTCTGTATGCCTGTCTCTGTATGTCTGTTTCTGTATATCTATTTCTGTCTGTCTGTCTATGTATGACTGTCTCTGTATGTATGTCTGTTTATCGGTACGTCCTAACGACTCACTACCTCTCTTTCTCTAGGCGGTTACTTTCAGTCAATGCCAGTCTTTCATTGTTCCCTTTATTCTGTTATCGTTTGCACTTGGTAATGTTGGTTATAGATGGTACTGGATATTTGTACTTGGCTGTGGTTATTATTAATGTTCGTCCTATTCTGACACCTTACAGATGTTGAATTCCACTGACTGACCATAAGACTGTTTTACAACTGATCAAATTACAACTAACTGAGGACTTATTTTATAACACAAGATGCAGCAACCAACAGCAAGGATAACAACGAAAAGCAAACTTAATAAAAGCTTATAAAAACACGATATATGTAAATGTCGCTAGCCTTATCCTGAGTTCTCTTTTTTAAATTCGCCGTTAAACGTTTTTTTTTCAAATATTCCAAGCAGTAATCAGATTATTTAACCTCAGCTTCTGGAGAAACCACTTGTTTTTACGTTTTGCACCTTTCCTAAAGATTACCAATGACCTCCCTCCTGTCCTGCCTTCCTCGTGAGTGCTGGAAGTCTGACGAATACTTTGTTAACAATATTCTTTTCAGAGCTGATGTGTACGGATGTTCTGGTGAGCATAAGTTGTATTAGTTCTAAACCTTGACAAAGGACCTGACGTTTGACCCCTGCTTTAGCTTGTTCTTGTCTAACAATCGTGTCTTTTTTTTTCTGTCTACGAAAGCTCAGGTGACTCGGTCACACCTGGAGAATGGAGTATGGCAGAGTCCCTAAGGACATCCTCTCTTGTGAATTAAAGACGGGTAGAAGATGTCGAGAACTACCTCTACTAAATACAAAGATGTGTGCAAAGGGGACATGAATGATACAGTTACTGAGCTGGACCTGTGGGAACAAATGCCATGGAACGTACTGTGTGGAGGGGGCACACCAGGAAGGGAATGAGATTAAAGGAAGAAATGTTGACAACAATGGTCCTGAAACCCCCTGCTAAAATTGTGGAAGACTTTTCTTAGCGCAGGCGGGTCTTGCTAGTCGCACTCGCCATCGCCGTGGGCGGTTAGTCCTGCACTAGGGCGGAGAAGCCCTAAGTACTAAGATAAAAAATAAAGGAAAATAGTTCGTTAGGTGGGGACTAGAAACAAGAATATTCTAGTCCAGACACGAGATCTTCTGTGTAAAGTCTAATAAGCCAGGCAACAAATAAATAGACTACGCACACTAGCCACAAGTACTAATCCGAATCAAAAAGCTGGGACTATCAATATCACATTGACATCTATTTATTTCACTGAACATCATCTAAGGTCTTCACAAATAATAATGCATTAAAATTCACAACGTGTTAGAAAATACCCGACAACAGATGGAACCTATCTCTCTGCCTATACACCTCAACCCACGTTGCGTAAAACCATTGAACGCAACGGACAAATCAGAACTACATGTTTCTCGTCCTAAAACCAGTGGCATAAGAGAGCGAACTCAACACTTCCATCTGTTTTATCACTTCCTGACCCCCAAGTTGGCCAGGTTTTTAGGTCGCTTAAATAGGCCTAATTCAATTTATGTAACAGTCGTCCAGCGCCTATTTCAGTCCTATGCCTCCTCATAGAGCAATTTAACACTATCGCCTGGAGAAACGGAAAGGTGCCAGTCGTCATATAGATGCCAGCAAAAGGAGTGTGGCTTTAAGGTTTAACTTGGGCTCCATCATAGTGATTCTCTGCAATGACAGCATTTCTACCCCCCTCTGTCTCCAGAGTCTCGGCATCCGTGTTCAGCTAGTGTATGGACCCACGGACACTCAGGAGGTGCAGCTGCTGGGCAACTACACGCTGGATCTGTCGCGTAAGTAAGACTGTTGGTGATTGTTACAGCTAGTATTTGTTCACGATTGTTGCTTGTTACTGTGTTTTGTTGGCACCTTTCCGTCTTTTCGACAGTGCGCCACTGCCTTGGCACAAGAACTTAGGGGCTTCTTAGGGGGTGGGGTGGGTTGTTGGTGGTGGGGGGGGGGGAACAAGGGATTCCATCCTCAATAATAATCAGAGGACTGGGCCCTTGTTGCACACACACACACATACACACACACTTACACACACACACACACACGCAAATTGCAAGCAAGGAAAAAGGGGGGGGGGGGCCTAAGTGGTTCAAATTTCCATATATGGGTTTTCTCCTTTTATGTATTCGTTAATATATTTAGTAATATTTCAGATATATCATATTTATTTACCATTCGAGCCCAACATAACAAAACAAAACAAAAAGTGTTATTGTTAATTAGTGTGCCCGTAATTAAGCCTCGCCCCAGATATTATATGGGGCGCCGAGCCAAAGATTTGTTGTTTGCCTTAGGAAGCAGGCATGGGAATCACATCCAATGAAGCTGTTGATGAAGCTGTTGATGAAGCTGTTGATGAAGCTGTTGATGAAGCTGTTGATGAAGCTGTTGATGAAGCTGCTGATGAAGCTGTTGATAAAACTGTTAATGAAGCTGTTAATGTAGCTGTTAATGTAGCTGTTGATGAAGCTGTTGATGAAGCTGTTAATGTAGCTGTTGATGAAGCTGTTGATGAAGCTGTTGATGAAGCTGTTGATGAAGCTGTTAATGAAGCAACGACCGTTAATCTTGTTTACTGTAACTGGTTGTGTATAGCTGAAATACATTTTATGTTCTCTTCCCCCCCCCCCGCATTAGAAGCACGAACGAAAGGTATCTTTAAAGGATTACAATTAGGCCCGCATGCCCGTCTAACATTCTGCCCTTCCCGTCTACTCCTTACACTCAGTTGTTCATTCGTACCTTATTTCATAATTAACAATAATTTAACAAACACGTCACAACATCTCAGTCTCAATTACAAACGCTGGAATGTACTTTAATTATAATTATATTGCTGAACTTTAAAAAAATGTATAGTAATAAACTAAACATGTTATAAGTCTAATGGGTTGCATAATATTAACATCGTCAACACAATAAAATATTAGTTTGAGATGCTGAAATGCGTTCTACGGGCACCTTAATTTTTAATAAACAAAAATAACTTTTCGAGAAAACTGCAGATGGAATATATCGTGTGCTGAACCAGTAGTAATGAGGCATATAGTCTGCAGTTGGATAATAATCAGTTTCCGATTATATAGATATATATAAAGTGGTTAGTAGTATTTTTCCTCTGGACGATGATTCCACGTGATTTCAAGACCATTGTAATTACAGTTTTATTTCGTGGTGCATTGTTTGTTTTTAATTTAACATTTTCCCATTCAGATTTTATGACTATTTGTCAGAGCTGGCATGGGTTACTGTTATTGCTCATTACTTGTCAACAATTGTTAAATCCAGTTTAAGACAGTTGGATTCGAACGCCTGATAACGCGATGGAGTTGTTTCCTGTTGCAGAAAATGCACCACAACGTCATCAGAGTTCAGACCTTGTGTCGCACACCACCATCAAGGGGTTAACACAGGCCTCATGCGGGTTGGGGCACCATGTTGGAAGGTGAAGAACAGACTCACCACCCCACCTCCTTCCTTACAAGTATGTCGTAGAAGGCGGCTAATTAGGGTTGTTTGCTTCACAGTCGGCTGGCATATGGTCTAAGAGCAAGGACCCAACAGTCTGCAGATCAGTAAAACGAATGTGCAGGCAAAACTCAAGTTCTGGGTCAACACCGAAGTACAGAAGTGCAAGTGAAGGGCAGAGGATCCATTCTCCTCCCACCATAACAGGGCCCTGGAGTTCACACGAGGAATAGTGTTGATTATGATGATGATGATAAAATGATTTGATGATAATTATATGATGATGATGAGGATAATGATGATGATAATATATGATGATGATAATATGATGATGATAATGATTATGATGTAGATATGTAGAAATGTATGATAATAATGATGAGGATGAAGATGATATGATGCTGATGATAACGATGCAATCAACTGACCAGATTTACAGCGTGGGCCAAACAAAGACCAGGTTGGCTGGAGAACGTTTGACCTTGGGGCAGACGATCTTCTCAGAGTGAGTTTGCAGGTCAAGGTCAGTATTGCCGAGTGTGAGAGCTGTGGTTGTGGTGTATGATGTGGGGGTGGGGGGGGGGAAGGGGTGTCACGGACTGACTGACTAACTGACCGACCGATACACCAACCGACTAACTCCCTCACTCATTCACTCTTTCACTTATTCACTCTTTCACTAACTCACTCACTAACTACCCACATAACTGATTATTTCACTAACTCACTCTTTCACTCATTCACTCACTCACTCACCCACTCACTCACTAACTAACTCTTTCACTAACTCATTCACTCACTCACTCTCTCACCCACTCACTCACTAACTCACTCACAGGTATACTGCTCGCAGTTCTACCATGGGCCCAGCTGCTCCACCATGTGTACCCCCGTCACACCCCAGTACACCTGTGACGAGGCAGGTAGGCGCGTGTGTCTCGGGGTTTGGACAGGAACACTCTGTGACGTAGGTATGCACGGTGACCAGTTTAAGTGTCCCTGTTCACCGTATACAGTTGTTTTCCTTTAAAGTATTTACATTGTTTTTCCTTTGGAAAGAAAGATGTCAGTACTCACAACAAAGTCTCAATTTTTCTGTCCAATTCTTCAGCCCTATCTGTTTAAAATTAGTGGAAATAGAGCAAGAGGAAGGCACAGCGACAAACACATGGATGTCTTGACAACATGGATGGGGTGAGACAAGAACACAGACCTGCTCCATGATTGTAGACAAAGGAGATAGCTCACGCTTACTGGCGCGACACATGATGATGACCCTGCAAGCGGAGATCGGCTTTTGCCTCGTCTCTCTTAAACAGAACCCTCCCTCAATGTTTCCCCCAAGTACAGTTGCATACATTATAGAATATAGATTCCCAATTCCCAGCGTGGCCCCCGGTGCCACATATGGGCAAGGGGCGGGCGGGGGGAAGGGGGTAGATCCACTGCTTTTCTAATAAGCATGTCGTATGAGGCGATTACTTAGGGGTGTTTCATATGAGCGCACCTGCATGAGAGGCAAGGAACCTGCAGTCTGCATACAAATAAACCAGAGCCGTAAGAGGGATGTTCAAGCCAAAATTACTTGGTCTTCTGGAACAAGATCAAACTGTGATTGCATGTACTTATTATTCTATCTGTGATGTGTTGACATCACTACAGGGAATCCTTGCCTGTCTTATCCATGTCTACTCATTATTCTATCTGTGATGTGTTGACATCACTACAGGGAATCCTTGCCTGTCTTATCCATGTCTACTCATTATTCTATCTGTGATGTGTTGACATCACTACAGGGAATCCTTGCCTGTCTTATCCATGTCTACTCATTATTCTACCTGTGATGTGTTGACATCACTACAGGGAATCCTTGCCTGTCTTATCCTTGTCTACTCATTATTCTACCTGTGATGTGTTGACATCACTACAGGGAATCCTTGCCTGTCTTATCCATGTCTGAATGACGGCACATGCACGGTCGTAGGCACCTCCCATGTTTGCACGTGCAATGCTCTGTACACGGGAGCCGACTGTTCTCTAGGTAAGTGGCATCTGTCTGTCGTTATGTCTCTGTCTGTGATCATGTCTGTCTGTGTGCATGTCTGTCTGTGTGCCTGTCTTTCTGTGTGCCTGTCTGTCTGTGTGTATGTCTGTCTGTGTTCATGTCTGTCTGAGTGCATGTTTGTCTGTGTTCATGTGTGTCTGTGTGCATGTCTGTCTGTGTGCATGTCTGTCTGTGTTCATGTCTGTCTGTGTGCATGCTGTCTATGTGCATGTCTGTCTGTGTTCATGTCTGTCTGTGTTCATGTCTGTCTGTGTTCATGTTTGTCTGTGTGCATGTCTGTCTGTGTTCATGTCTGTCTGTGTTCATGTCTGTCTGTGTTCATGTCTGTCTGTGTGCATGTCTGTCTGTGTGTATGTCTGTCTGTGTTCATGTCTGTCTGAGTGCATGTTTGTCTGTGTGCATGTCTGTCTGTGTGCATGTCTGTCTGTGTGCATGTCTGTCTGTGTGCATGTCTGTCTGTGTTCATGTCTCTCTGTGTGCATGTCTGTGTGCATGTCTGTCTGTGTGCATGTCTGTCTGTGTGCATGTCTGTCTGTGTGCATGTCTGTCTGTGTTCATGTCTGTCTGTGTGCATGCTGTCTATGTGCAAGTCTGTCTGTGTGCATGCTGTCTATGTGCATGTCTTTCTGTGTTCATGCTGTCTGTGTGCATGTCTGTCTGTGTGCATGTCTGTCTGTGTGCATGTCTGTCTGTGTGCATGTCTTTCTGTGTGCATGCTGTCTCTGTGCATGTCTGTCTGTGTGCATGTCTGTCTGTGTGCATGTCTGTCTGTGTGCATGTCTGCTGTGTGCATGTCTGTCTGTGTTCATGTCTGTCTGTGTTCATGTCTGTCTGAGTGCATGTCTGCCTGTGTTCATGTATGTCTGTGTTCATGTATATCTGTGTTCATGTCTGTCTGTGTGCATGTCTGTCTGTGTTCATGTATGTCTGTGTGTATGTCTGTGTCTGTGTCTTCCTGTCTGCTGTGTGCATGTCTGTCTGTATGCATGTCTGTCTGTGTGCATGTCTGTCTGTGTGCATGCTGCCTATGTGCATGTCTGTCTGTGTGCATGTCTGCTGTGTTCATGTCTGCTGTTTTCATGTCTGTCTGTGTTCATGTCTGTCTGTGTGCATGTCTGTCTGTGTAAATGTCTGTCTGTGTGCATGTCTGTCTGTATGCATGTCTGTCTGTGTGCCTGTCTTTCTGTGTGCCTGTCTGTCTGTGTGTATGTCTGTCTGTGTTCATGTCTGTCTGAGTGCATGTTTGTCTGTGTTCATGTGTGTCTGTGTGCATGTCTGTCTGTGTGCATGTCTGTCTGTGTTCATGTCTGTCTGAGTGCATGTTTGTCTGTGTTCATGTGTGTCTGTGTGCATGTCTGTCTGTGTGCATGTCTGTCTGTGTTCATGTCTGTCTGTGTGCATGCTGTCTATGTGCATGTCTGTCTGTGTTCATGTCTGTCTGTGTTCATGTCTGTCTGTGTTCATGTTTGTCTGTGTGCATGTCTGTCTGTGTTCATGTCTGTCTGTGTTCATGTCTGTCTGTGTGCATGTCTGTCTGTGTGTATGTCTGTCTGTGTTCATGTCTGTCTGAGTGCATGTTTGTCTGTGTGCATGTCTGTCTGTGTGCATGTCTGTCTGTGTGCATGTCTGTCTGTGTGCATGTCTGTCTGTGTGCATGTCTGTCTGTGTTCATGTCTCTCTGTGTGCATGTATGTGTGCATGTCTGTCTGTGTGCATGTCTGTCTGTGTGCTTGTCTGTCTGTGTGCATGTCTGTCTGTGTTCATGTCTGTCTGTGTGCATGCTGTCTATGTGCAAGTCTGTCTGTGTGCATGCTGTCTATGTGCATGTCTTTCTGTGTTCATGCTGTCTGTGTGCATGTCTGTCTGTGTGCATGTCTGTCTGTGTGCATGTCTGTCTGTGTGCATGTCTCTCTGTGTGCATGCTGTCTCTGTGCATGTCTGTCTGTGTGCATGTC
>CAJHNH020002784.1:42500-94235 GCA_905116865.2 Candidula unifasciata
TGCTTTTGCTTCTATTTAGCACAACCTACTTTTGTGTATATTCACAGCCCAAGTGACTTTCTGCAATCTTCTAATTCACTGAGTGAATCGAACATGTATTTGGCAGTTAGTAGTTTCCTTGATATGAACTTTGTGCAAACTGTCTAACACCGTTTTATCTCGTTCTCCAGCGTTCTCAGATTGCAGATCTCATGGCTGCTCAAATGGCGGACTGTGCACACAGAAACCGCCGTTTCTCAACTTTTTCTGTGTGTGCCCAAAAGGTTTCACCGGCAGCAGATGCCTGCAGGAGTTGTGTGCTCCTAGGATGTGTGCTAACGGCGGAACTTGTAGAGTCACCGGGAGAAACTCCTACACATGCGATTGTTCTCCGGGATTTTCGGGTCAGCGATGTGAGACAGCATCATCATGTGACAGCAACCCTTGTATGAACAACGCTAGATGTTTCGACAGCAGTAGCGGAGACTATATATGCCAGTGTGTTGGTCCGTACGCCGGTAAAAATTGCGACACTTACACCCCATGCGCGACCAGTCCGTGCGGTGAACATGGGCACTGTATGCCCCAGTCGAACAGCGATGGATTCACCTGCAACTGCCATCTTCACTACACGGGAGACCGTTGCCAGGTTCCTAATCCATGCTTTCCAAGCCCATGTTTGCATGGAGGGTCATGTGTTCATCAGCTCAACAATTATTCCTGTGAGTGTACTATGGGATATTGGGGACCTCGATGTGAGCACAGCACCGATGCTTGCTCCACCAATCCTTGCCTAAACGGTGGCACGTGTAGACACAGTGGGAGCAGTCTTAGCCACTCGTTTGTGTGTACGTGTCCCGCAGGGTTTAGAGGCAATATTTGCGACGTCATTGTACCCTGCAGTAGCAACCCTTGTCTACAGGGTGGCACTTGTATCCCCGACAGAGCCTCTTACTTTTGTCGATGTAACCCAGGTTTTTCTGGCACAAACTGCCAAGATTCGACGCCTTGTAGTTCAAATCCGTGTCAAAATGGTGGTTCTTGCTATGAATCAGCGTCTACTTATGTCTGTGTTTGTCCGCGGGGATTGACTGGTTCCCTGTGTGAAACAAGAGTTCAAGATGAGTGTAGTAATAATCCCTGTTTGAATTCTGGATCATGTTTTCCATCTGGCAGTTCTTTCTTCTGCGCATGTCCGGCAGGGTACACAGGCAGAACCTGCGAGAACCGTTTGCTGGACACATGTAGCTCTCAGCCTTGTCAACATGGCGGATCTTGCTATTCTTCTAGAAACTCTACAGTCTGTGTGTGTCCAGATGAATTTCATGGAGATTTTTGTGAAACAAGAAACCCCTGTATTACCCTGACTTCAAGTGTGTGTTTGAACCGTACAGACTGTCCGGGGCATGCTGCTTCTATCTCTCCCTGTGGTCCACATGGACTGTGCCAGGCGTGTAGCAGAGGGCGCCCGTGCAGCTCTGAAGGAAGGAACTACTTATGTGTATGTGATGCTGGTTATCTCGGAGCAAACTGTGAAACTGAAGACCCTTGTACCACTAGTGCCTGTCCAGCTGGAAGAATGTGCATCCCTATCCCAGCACTGAATACGTTTATCTGTCGTTGTCCAAGTTCTTCCGCAGCATCAAATGATTGTGAAGTTAACAATCCGTGTTCTTCAAACCCTTGCCGTAACAATGGAGTTTGTTCGTTCTCGACAAAATCTCCTTCAGCGGGAACCCCCTCAACACCGGCCTACGTGTGCACGTGTCCTGAAGGCTACACGGGAAGAATGTGCGATAGGTTAGATGTGTGTCAAGGTCACTCCTGTTTGAATAACGGTACTTGCTTCCAAGAGAACTCTGCTACAGGGATCAGCGCCCGCTGTAGCTGCCCAGCTGGCTACGTGGGACCGCGATGTCAGCAAGCATCCTGCACGACTCGACCTTGTCTCAACAACGGAGAATGTCTGCCACACAGTGTACGATTGCCAGGACGTCATACTTCAGATCGTCAAGAAGTGGTCTGTTCCTGTCCTTACGGTTTCACAGGAGATTTCTGTCAGACCGTGTTAGATTGTGGTGATCTGAGCTGTTTGAACGGAGGAACTTGCCAAAGAGACACTCGAGGACAGCCTTACTGCCTTTGTCTATCTAGGTTTGTGGGTCGCTTTTGCGAGACCGCCTTAGCCTGTGACCTGGTTCCATGTTTGAATGGTGGTATTTGCATCCCTGGGATGATGACTTCACAGGGCGGGATCTCTCTGCCACGATGTTCCTGTAGAGCAGGTTTCGAGGGGATGCGGTGTGAGCATGCCAGCAGACAATCGCCGTGTGATGGGGCCGTGTGCCTCAACGGTGGAGTTTGTGTAGATGGGGGAAATGATGCTGGCAGTTGCCGCTGTCAGGCGGGATGGCTAGGGGACAGGTGTCAGATGGCAGCACCGAACGCTATCAGTGCCTGCACACGTAATGTGTGCCTCAACGGCGGCAGCTGCGTCATATCCAGAGGTAACGTCACTGTTTCCTGTTTGATTATTTTTACTTAACTATGGTGTCCCGTTATTATGTGCCTATCTCAAGTTTCATCAGATAATGAAAATAACAACAAAGAAGAGGAGGAGGACAAAGAAGAAGGAGAAGAAGAAGAAAAAGAAGAAGAAGGAGAAGAAGAAGAAGAAGAAGAAGAAGAAAAAGAAGAAGAAGAAGAAGATGAAGAAGAAGAAGAAGAATCAAAGAAAAAGCAGCAGAAGTGTATACACATAGTGTGACAACAAAGTGTATATCCAGTTCATTTTAACGGACTGTAAAGAGCCAAAACATATAAATAACTGATTAGAAGTTAGTCATTATTATAATAAGTATATCAGAAACACAGGACAGAATTCGCCAAGAAGATGAAAATACATCAGCTCCATGTTGGCTCTCTTCCCATTGTCAAGACGATACTGTTGTAGTGTGGTACTAGATGTCAATCTTGTACAGGACAACATCACGACCGGCTCCAGCATTGTCAAGACGATAGTGTTGTACTAGATGTCAATCTTGTACAGGACAACATCACGACCGGCTCCAGCATTGTCAAGACGATAGTGTGGTACTAGATGTCAATCTTGTACAGGACAACATCACGACCGGCTCCAGCATTGTCAAGACGATAGTGTTGTAGTGTGGTACTAGATGTCAATCTTGTACAGGACAACATCACGACCGGCTCCAGCATTGTCAAGACGATAGTGTGGTACTAGAGGTCGACCTTGTACAGGACAACATCACGACCGGCTCCAGCATTGTCAAGACGATAGTGTGGTACTAGATGTCAATCTTGTACAGGACAACATCACGACCGGCTCCAGCATTGTCAAGACGATAGTGTTGTAGTGTGGTACTAGAGGTCAGCCTTGTACAGGACAACATCACGACCGGCTCCAGCATTGTCAAGACGATAGTGTGGTACTAGAGGTCGACCTTGTACAGGACAACATCACTACCGGCTCCAGCATTGTCAAGACGATAGTGTGGTACTAGAGGTCGACCTTGTACAGGACAACATCACGACCGGCTCCAGCATTGTCAAGACGATAGTGTTGTAGTGTGGTACTAGAGGTCGACCTTGTACAGGACAACATCACGACCGGCTCCAACATTGTCAAGACGATAGTGTGGTACTAGAGGTCAGCCTTGTACAGGACAACATCACGACCGGCTCCAACATTGTCAAGACGATAGTGTGGTACTAGAGGTCGACCTTGTACAGGACAAAATCACGACCGGCTCCAGCATCGTCAAGACGATAGTGTGGTACTAGAGGTCAGCCTTGTACAGGACAACACCACGACCGGCTCCAACATTGTCAAGACGATAGTGTGGTACTAGAGGTCGGCCTTGTACAGGACAACATCACGACCGGCTCCAGCATTGTCAAGACGATAGTGTGGTACTAGAGGTCGACCTTGTACAGGACAACATCACGACCGGCTCCAGCATTGTCAAGACGATAGTGTTGTAGTGTGGTACTAGAGGTCGACCTTGTACAGGACAACATCACGACCGGCTCCAACATTGTCAAGACGATAGTGTGGTACTAGAGGTAAGCCTTGTACAGGACAACATCACGACCGGCTCCAACATTGTCAAGACGATAGTGTGGTACTAGAGGTCAGCCTTGTACAGGACAACACCACGACCGGCTCCAACATTGCCAAGACGATAGTGTGGTACTAGAGGTCGGCCTTGTACAGGACAACATCACGACCGGCTCCAGCATTGTCAAGACGATAGTGTGGTACTAGAGGTCGACCTTGTACAGGACAACACCACGACCGGCTCCAGCATTGTCAAGACGATAGTGTGGTACTAGAGGTCGACCTTGTACAGGACAACATCACGACCGGCTCCAACATTGCCAAGACGATAGTGTGGTACTAGAGGTCGGCCTTGTACAGGACAACATCACGACCGGCTCCAGCATTGTCAAGACGATAGTGTGGTACTAGAGGTCGACCTTGTACAGGACAACACCACGACCGGCTCCAGCATTGTCAAGACGATAGTGTGGTACTAGAGGTCGACCTTGTACAGGACAACATCACGACCGGCTCCAGCATTGTCAAGACGATAGTGTTGTAGTGTGGTACTAGAGGTCGACCATGTACAGGACAACATCACGACCGGTTCCAGCTGACGGGACGTGCTGCTGACGACACCGGGTCGGGCGAACAATGCGGTAAATCAGTGGTTCTCCGACTGGGTGCAGATGCACCCTGGGGTGCCGTGAGCGCCTGCCAGAGGTGCCGCGGCAATGATCAAGAAAAACGGCTACAAATTGTGAAATGATTAAAGAAGGCAAGTAGATACTTATAAATTAAAATTTAAGTTATCTTTTCTCGCCACTGTCGAAAATAGTTTTTTTCTTGTTTGAGAACCGCTGCGTCCCCGTTGACGTCAGCAGCACGGTCGGTCAGCTGAAGCCGTTTGTGACAAAACCCAGAATAAAGAGAAGCTACATTTGGACAAGACTTTTCACAGTAAAATGTCTAAACTAGTGGTCTCCAACAACTGAGGTCAATGATTTGATAGAACATCAAAGAATCAAATGGCATGATCACCTGGTCATAATGGAACCAAATCAGCCTGCAGCTAGAGCGTACTACATGAGAACTGCAGGCTACAAGACAAGAGGATGACCAAGAGAGACATGGGTGAAGGCATTTAAAGAGACAATACAGAAACGCGAAATGACACAAGCACTAGCTAGGTAACTGACAGACTTTGTGAAACGACTCTCTGCGACGCTTGACGGAAGGGTTATTCCCCTTAGTTTGCCGAAGAGCCAACATTTTGCTAATGGAGACCATCAAGGACCAGAAGCCGAGTATCAGCACAGAAAGATCATTAATACAACATCCGCGGGCCACTTGCTAGGTCTCTGCGGGCCACCAGTTGAATAACCCTGCGGCATAAGTACTTGGACACAAGAAAGAACAAAGGTCGTGACACTATCTCTTGTGTCTATCAGTTGACCATATAGTCAACTATACAAATAACGAAGAGAGTCCTAAAATGTTACTTAGAACTTGTTCTGCTGTATGGAAGCGAACCCTGGCATGTCAGTGAAAAATTAAGAAGAATTTGGACTCAACAGAGATGTAGTTTCTGAGACGAATGTTACGAATACTTTGGACGGCTAGAGTAACTAACAACGATTGTTTAAAGAAGCCAATGAAAGTAGATCTCTATATACAGCAATAAGAAAGGGAAAAACACTGTTCTTTGGCCACATAATGAGAAGAAAGACACTGGAAAACATCGTGACCACTGGAAAGATCAGTGAAAAAAAAAGGGATAGAGGCAGAACAAGAGAGATGATGCTGGATGGGCTGAAACGATCATCAACAGAGTTGTTCCAGCCAACCAGGTATCATGATCTCTGGAGATGTACGAGAGCCCACGATAGTTGACAGGGCACATGAAGATGACGATGATTCAAATAATAATAATAAAAGTCAAACATTCATTCTTGCGTGTTTTAGACGTATAAACAATGCATAACATATTATCATCTAACATAGGAATGCCAGTCTGCGTGTGTCCCATGGGCGTGTCCGGGAGATTGTGTGAGGTGGTCAGCGACCCTTGTGCGATCCACATCATCTGCATCAACGGTGGCACCTGTGTCTACCGTCCCCTGGCTACGCCCTCGGCCTACTGCCTCTGCCCGATTGGCTACGCCGGCAAAAGTTGCCAGATCCGACCCAGGGATCCCTGCACACCGAACCCATGTGAGAACAGTGGTCGGTGCACCGTCAGCAGTGGGGTCAAAGGTTATGAGTGCAAGTAAGTGTTGTTCTGTTTACTGGCGCATGCTGCCTGAAGTCTAGACCCGTGACCTTTACCCGCTGGTCAAGGTGAAGGTAAACAAGGCCAAGTTGAGAGGATCGACTTTATTGCACCGGGTTTATCTCACATGGAAGTCTCTCGCTGCAGAACAATTAGCTGCCTGCCGACAGCGTTGCACATAGCATGACCTCCGTAGCTCCGGTGACTATCCCTATAAAAGTTGCACGTTTGAAATGAACGGCGCCGCTGTGAAACGAACCCACGAGCGAAAGGCAAACGGTTTGACCACTTGAACACTTCGCCACGGGACCTTGTTTGCCTTTTCGTGTAACTAGGTAGGTCAGTCAGTTTGACACTTCCACGACTACAGTCTGAAGGATTCAACCTAAATTGTGAAAACAAAAACGATACTAATCCTTTAACCCCGTGAAAGCGCCTTCAAGTTATATTAGGGCAACCGGTGGTTAAAACCGTTCGTTTCTATCAATTGTTGTCTACCATGTTGTCCGTAACACAATTTCTCCTGTTTTGGTGAGCCGCGGGTGTCAACGGTTTGACGAGCGCAGACCCAGAGAACCAACTGGCGATGCAACGCTTTAAGAGTACTATGTCAGTTAGTCAGAAAGAGCGTGCTAAGATGTACATAGAACCTGTTTTGTTGTATGGAAGCGAACTTGGAATGTCAGTGAACAAATTAGTAAGAATTTTGAAGCAACAGAGATGTGGTTTCGGAAACGAATGATACGAATACCTTGGACGGCCAGAATAACTAACAACGATTGCTTGAAATAGGCTAATGAAAGTAAATCTCTATATACAACAATAAGAAAGAGACAAAACACTGTTCTTTGGCCACATAATGAGAAGGGAGACATTAGAGAACATCTTGAAACTTGGAAAGATTAGTGGAAAAACGGGGTAGAGGCAGACCAAGAGAGATGATGCTGAATGGACTGAAACGATGGCATGGAGGGAAATCATCAAGAGAGCTGTTCCAGGCAACCAGGAATCGTGATCTGTGGAGATGCATGAGTGCCTACGCCAGTTGGCAGGGCACATGATGATGATGACGATGTCAGTTAGTTGACAGATTATCCTCCCTGCACGTGGAAGCATTCAGTCCATAAGTGCTCGGATTCCCTCCTCAGTCAATCCCGCAGCGTGTAGCGGCTGACGACACCAGTTCTGTATTGGTTTATTCTTCTTCTTTGGCTACCCGCGAGGTCTTCTTGTTTGGCGACACTTCGTTTAACTTGCTGTTCTTGCAGTCTGACTATGGTTGTAGATTCACTATGCAGTGCTATGAGTTTCCGTGTTAAGTAATGTCTGTATAAGGAGTTGGTAGCAGTCCCATTTCCACATCTGTCTCTTTTTCTTTTCGTTTTCTTCTTGTGTCATCAGCCCGTCACACTGCTTTCAAACGAATAGACTTCTTCTTCCTCCTCCTTTTGTCTTTTGCACAATTTAGATACACCGTCTATTCATGTCTTCCTCTGTGGGACTTATCAAGTGTCTGTCTGTCTGTGCATGTCTATGTGTGTTTCTCTGTGTGTGTGTGTGTTGTGTGTGCCCCTTTGTTGTCTGTATGTGTCTGCATGTCAGAGTATATGTCTGTGCGTGCTGAATATATGTGTCTGCGTGTGTATTTCTATATGTTTGTATGTGTATGCATTTCTGCGTGTTTGTCTCTGTGGGTGTCAGTATGTGTTTGTCTGCCTGTTTGTCTGTATTTGTGTGTGTGTGTGTTTGACTGCGTGTGTGTCTATGTGACTATATGTATGTGTCTGCGTACTTGTGGTGTGTGTGTCAGTGTGTGAGCACGAATGTAAATATGTGTGCTGTGTGTTTCCCTGTGTGTGTTTATATGTAAGTGTCTGTGTGTGTGTCTGTATTTTTGTCTGAGTGTGTGTGTGTGTCTGTGGGAGTGTCCGTGTGTGCATGTGTGTGTCTCCATGCATGACTGTATTTATGACTTTATGTGTGTATGCCTGTATTACGTATGTATGTATGAATGTATGTATGTATGCCTGTATGTTTGTATCTATGTATTTATGTTTGTGTGTACGTATTCCTGTGTGTATGTGTGTATGCATGTTTGTATGTATGTATGTATGTGTGTACGTAATGTATGCATGCATGTTTGTGCGTGTAAGTGATTGGGTGAGCGTGTGTATGTGGGTGTATGCATGCACGCGCGGGTTTTTGCATGCACTTTACAACTCATGCTTTTGTGTTCTTTTATAATATTCATAATATGCATAACATCAAATGATCATAACATGCTTTATTAGTAAAATACAACTGCTGTGCGAAAGATGGTTGACTGGAAGGGCCGAATGTAAGACGGGCCTGCGTGCCCAATTTGTGACCCTTTGAAAATAAAGTTCGTTCGTTCGTTCTATCCCTTAACATATATAGAGTAACTGACATAAATCGTTCTGAGGAGCCAATCAACCGCACCTTAGTTTTTCTCACGGCTTACTTCCAAAACGTAGGCAACTTGATGTTTTTGCAAAGTTCACGTCAATTTATTTACTGCAACATGCTGACTGTATTCTTTGAATCGGTATCTGTTCTTTTCCCCTTCAAAAACCACAATTAAGACAACATAAAAAAACTCGGTATTCATTTTCATAACAAGTATTTTCCTACAAGGACATGACAATCTGTGTACTGCATACGCACAACTTACAATGAATGGTTACTGAGTGATAGATTTTAAAACTTGGGCACGATTCTTGGAAGGGACTACAATAGGTAGGAAACAAGTTAAACGTTTCTTCTGTGTGTTATTGTCTTTTGCAGATGTCAAGGACCGTTTACGGGAGATAACTGTGAAATCAAGTCACGTGGGTCCTGTCTGTCTTCCCCTTGCAGAAATATGGCAACCTGTATGTAAGTAATTAAGAAGTCAATTCACTAGACACAAACTATGGCTAGGACACACAGCCAGGAGGTCAGCCAAATCAGGTGCCAAGAAACAAGTGAACGTTTCGACCAATATCTTTTTCAATAATTACAGAAAAAGAAGAATCATAACCTAAGAATCCAAAGGGGAATCACCTAAAGAAAATAAAGCAGACATGTGAAAAGTGGGAACAGGAAAAGCTGTTACGAAACGAATCTTGAATAGAGGATGGAAAGATATCTAAAAAAAAAGGGCGGGGGGATAAAAAAAATTAATGAAGCCATGCTGAATACCTTAAAATGACATATGAATGATGCAATTCCCAGAGAGACATTTTATAGAGTATAAATCTAACAGTGATGCGAAACACCAGGGTCAATGATACAGTAAAATTATTATACGCATAAAGAAGAAGTAGCAATAAAAAATGCAACAGCAACACCGATAAGATAACAACAGCAACACTGATAACATAACACTAATCTCTGAAAGTATTTGAAAACCATGCACACATAAAATGGGTGTTAGCAACAAATCACACTGTTGTAGTGAAACAAACTTCTCATGTGGGTTCCGGGGCCCTATTATAGGGACAACAACAATAGACCCCCTGCCTACTCAAAAGCATGTCGTAAGAGTCGACTAACTGGGAGCTTCCTTCGAAGTCAGTGCATCTGCCTGAGAGGCAAGGAACCAGCAGTCTGCATACAAATGAGTCAGATATATAAAATGGATGTACACTCGACACTCAGGTTCTGGAACAAACTGCAGTCCAGAAGTGGACGAACAACCAGAACTTTCCGCGGAGTTTACAGCTGGTGAGCGCGAAGAAGAAGAAGAAGAAGAATTGAAACAACAGCAACAAACAGGATTACTAAAGAAATACAAACCACATGCATGATTTATCTAGACCCTTTGTTTTTGTGAAATGAAAATATTCTATGTATCTGGAACCATCCTACCAGAGAAGTACCGCCCCATTCCTTCACGTGCCACTGCCTGCCAGGTTGGCAGGGTCACTACTGCCATGTATGGTCAGGCAAGCCTGGCGTCTGCTCGACCAGCTACTGCTCTGGGCGGGGAGTTTGCTACCTGGGTCAGGATCAGAAGCCTTTGTGCCGTTGTCAGCAGGCCTTTGGGGACAGGTGTGGTAAGTGATGCCGATGTTGTCAAGAGTCAATGTCTCCCCAGTGGGTTCCGGGCCCCATTGGGGGAGGGGTGGGGGAAGGGGACTAAAAGACCCATTGCCTCCCCAACAAATATCATGCTGTAAAAATCGACTAGTTAATAATAAAGTTAGTTGTGTGTTCTTTACAGTACGTTGAAGAACCAACACCAGAATTTGTTTGGCTGTTTGTTTCTTCTTCTTCTTCTTCTGCGTTCGACATCTGTCATGCTTTTCTTCTTCTTCTTCTTCTTCTGTGTTCGACATCTGTCATACTAAACATTGAGTCCCGTCTGGGTCACAAATAGGACTGCAATAAAGGTCCCCCATAGCTCCTCTTGCAATGTGGCTGCTTTGGGCCAGATCCACAGTCTTTGCTGGGAGAGGTTATGGCAGTACTGTAGTATGTGCCCAGGGGTCTGTCTTTCTGTTCCACAATCACAGGCAGTAGATTCTTTTATGTCTGTCCTGTACAAGTGTGCTCGAAGACCAGTGTCCAGTCCGAAGTCTAAAAATTGTTGTTTGTTCTTTCCTGTTGAGTTTGTTTATGCTGTCACTCTCTGGTCTGTAATCTCCATTCTGCCTTCTCCACTCACGCACTGTTTGTGAATTTGCTAAGCAATTTTATGTTTAGTAGTTTGCCATTGCTCTGAACATATTGCTCTCGATATGACTGTCGAAACCAATGCAAAATGGTCTGCCGACAAATCACCCACAGCTTGAATCGAAGCCAGCACCATAGAATAACAAAGAGTGTAATCACACAGCAAGAATTAGATAATGATACAAGTGGGAAGACACCATCAAGAAGTGGACAAACAGCAGCTGAAGAGAGTGTACAACCAAGAGAAGAGATGGAGAGCGTGGAGAACCATTGCAAGAGTTAGATAACGATACAAGTGGGAAGACACCATCAAGAAGTGGATAAACAGCGGCTGGAGAGAGAAGAGATGGAGAGCGTGGAGAACCATTACAAGAGTTAGATAACGATACAAGTGGGAAGACACCATCAAGAAGTGGATAAACAGCGTCTGGAGAGAGTGTACAACCAAGAGAAGAGATGGAGAGCGTGTAGAACCATTACAAGAGTTAGATAACGATACAAGTGGGAAGACACCATCAAGAAGTGGATAAACAGCGACTGGAGAGAGTGTACAACCAAGAGAAGAGATGGAGAGCGTGGAGAACCATTACAAGAGTTAGATAACGATACAAGTGGGAAGACACCATCAAGAAGTGGATAAACAGCGACTGGAGAGAGTGTACAACCAAGAGAAGAGATGGAGAGTGTTGGAGAACCATTGCAACCAACCTCCATTGTGGAGACGGCCCCTGACTGATTGATTAATGGACAAAAAGAGTTTCATAGAAACATCATATATTATCCTGGGAAGTAAAGGTGGCTGGCATATTAGTTAAACAAAGCTTCCACTGGATGCATGTCTGACTATAAAAAAAGGGTTTAGCATCATATGTCCCAAATGCCACTGGCTGAATGGTCTCTATATTTTGTTCTCCATGTGGGTTTTGGGTCTGACTTTGGGGAATACACCCACTGTTCCTCAACAATCATGATGTCAAAGGTGTTTCTTCTTCTTCTTCTTATCCTCTTTAACCGCTTCAGATGTCCAGGGAGATATGAGGTCCTGCTTCGTTCTTTTCTAGCTGCTTCGATCAAAGACACATCGTGGTACTGTAAACTTTCTCTGATGATATCCTTCCATAGTGTTCTTGATCTACCTCTTGCTCTATGTCCCTCTCCTCTTTTGGTGTATGCCTTGAATGGTATAGCATCAAAAGGCATTCTCTCCAAGTTGACAAACCATGTGATTTGCTGCTGCTGATTCATGTGCTGAAATCACATGTGCTGGCCTGAAATGTGCAGCAGATATCACAACCTAGCTAACATGGACAACAAGCAGACAAACATTCACTCACAGACATGTGGTTTCTGGGAAAAATGCCAACAATATCATGGAGGGATAGAAAAATGAATGAAGCAGTCCTCATTGGTCATCACTTTATTAGAACAATCAGACGTAGACAGTCAGTGTGTCAATGTTACGTAGACAGTCAGTGTGTTAATGTTACGTAGACAGTCAGTGCGTCAATGTTATGTAGACAGTGTGTCAATGTTACGTAGACAGTCAGTGTGTCAATGTTACATAGACAGTCAGTGTGTCAATGTTACGTAGACAGTCAGTGTGTCAATGTTACGTAGACAGTCAGTGTGTCAATGTTATGTAGACAGTCAGTGTGTCAATGTTACGTAGACAGTCAGTGTGTCAATGTTACGTAGACAGTCAGTGTGTCAATGTTACGTAGACAGTCAGTGTGTCAATGTTATGTAGACAGTCAGTGTGTCAATGTTATGTAGACAGTCAGTGTGTCAATGTTATGTAGACAGTCAGTGTGTCAATGTTATGTAGACAGTCAGTGTGTCAATGTTACGTAGACAGTCAGTGCATCAATGTTACGTAGACAGTCAGTGCGTCAATGTTACGTAGAGAGTCAGTGTGTCAATGTTAGGTAGACAGTCAGTGTGTCAATGTTACGTAGACAGTCAGTGTGTCAATGTTACGTAGACAGTCAGTGTGTCAATGTTACGTAGACAGTCAGTGTGTCAATGTTACGTAGACAGTCAGTGTGTCAATGTTACGTAGACATACATTGACAGTCAGTGTGTCAATGTTACGTAGACAGTCAGTGTGTCAATGTTACGTAGACAGTCAGTGTGTCAATGTTACGTAGACAGTGTGTCAATGTTACATAAACAGTCAGTGTGTAAATGTTACGTTAACAGTCAGTGTTTCAATGTTAGGTAGACAGTCAGTGTGTCAATGTTACGTAGACAGTCAGTGTGTCAATGTTTCTGGACCTGTTGTGAGAAAGAATAGACCCAAGAATTAGGTAACAACTGGCAAGACTGAAAGAGAGCAAGAGGTAGGCAAAGAGATAAATACCTGGACAGCCTGGCCAGAAGGATGGAGTGAGACAAAAACATTGAACTGATACGTCATTTTCGTGATCATGTGAGATAACAAAACATGACAGCCTACGCTTACCGACACGGCACATAATGATGATGATGTATTGATTTTTCCAATGTATCGACAGTTATGAGACACCATGTATTCTATTAATTGGATAACAGAAGATATTTCATTTCAGAATTCACGTGTGGCAAGTCACAGAGTGGCCTGGTGCCACACCCGGCCGAGTGCACCCTGTACGTGTCCTGTGTCTGGGGCCACCCGTACGTCATGCAGTGCCCCCGACATGACCTGCACTTCAACCCAAAACTGCAGACGTGTGACTGGCACGCCCGGGCTGGATGTCAGCTCAACATTAACATCATGGACCAGCAATATGCCGGAGTTCTGTGGCGCATCCGTACATAATCTGCTTCTTGTTTAGTGGATCAGTTCAAACTTGAGATTGCTGTGTCACTAAGTGATGACTGAGCTTCCGGGCTGGTGGATAGTTAAGATTGTTTACCCATGAATACTGGCGTAAAAAGGGTTATGAGCGGTCATTTCTCACACCTGTATAAGTGAGTAATACCATGTCTGCAGCCCTTAACAAGGCCGTTGTAAATGTGACTAGAGGGTATTTCTGAAATCAGATGTGTTGGGCTGTAAGTGTCAGACAAGGTACTAACCATCATTTTAAGGTGAATGTGGAAAAAGAGGTATTTTCAGCAGTCGCTAGGTAGCAATGTTTTTGGGGAAATCCCTCTCCCATTGTTCAAACTTTCATTGAAGGCAGGTAGCAATGTTTTTGGGGAAATCCCTTTCCTATTGTTCAAAAACTTTCAAGGATATGTTTGGGGAAATCCCTCTCCCATTGTTCAAACTTTCAAGGATGTGTTTGGGGAAATCCCTCTCATGGACTAAACAGGCCAGTGTGTTGTGGTTACATATATTGGTATATATGTTTTTGATGGCATTTTGCATCTGTCTGCATAAATATACTGAAATACTCAAACATATAGGAAACACAGATGGTGACAAAACAAATATTGAGGAACATTTATAAATGTAAACAGTTGTAAAAATTATCAGAGTAAACAGGAATTCAAGTCAGGTTTATCATGTGTATTCTTTTGAGATCATTGAATATCATCCACTGATCACATACTCATTAATCTTTTTACAAAATGATTACTGTCAACAATTTATTTTTCATCATTGTAGCCTTTCACCAGTGGTAAACTCTGGCAGAAAGTTCTGGTTATTTGTCCGTTTCTGGACTTTGGTCTTGTTCTGGAACTTGAGTTTTGTGTGCAGATTTGTTTTACAGATCCGACTTATTTGTATGCAGACTGTTGGTTTATCGCATTTCAGGCATATGCACTCTGACTTGGAAACAAATACACCTAATTTGTCGAAGTTTATAACATTCTTGTTTTGGGTGCAATGACAAACTAGTCAACATAAACTTTGCCTAGAAAAATCACAACTGTCACAAAATGCTGGGGTCGGTTCTGCAACGTCCTGTATAGGAGACACAACTAATATTCTGGTTTGTTTGGGGTCATCATTATCATTATGTGCCCTGCCCACTGGCGTAGGCGCTCATGAGTCTCCACAGATCATGATTCTCCGGTTGCCTGAAACAGCTCTCTTGATGATATCCCTCCATGCCATCATTTCAGCCCATCCAGCATCATCTCTCTTGGTCTGCCTCTACCCCTTTTCCCACTGATCTTTCCAGTTATTGTTTGGGGTACAGATGAAAAAGGGAAGTTGCGGGTAGTGAGGGAAGAACCCATACACTGTGTTCCAAAAACAATTAATTAACAACGGCACAGAAAAAAATTAAGATCAACAAACCTCAATAATAAACAATTTACACACTGATTAAAATAAACAAACATCATTAATCAAGAATTAACACACTAAATAAAATCAACAAACATCATTAATCAACAATTAACACGCTGATTAAAATAAACAAGCATCATTAATCAACAATTTACACACTGATTAAAACAGAGCTACCTATTTCCTGCCATGAAGTGCCTGGGGCATGTAGTGCAAGCTACATATTTAAAAAAAAAATGTGTATCTGAGTGTGCGTACATACACACATATGAGGAGTGGCTGGCCAGGTGGTCAGATCGCTGGGCTCGCATGTGGAGAACTTGGGTCTGATCCTCAGAAAGGATGGAGATTTCTTTCAGTCAGGGTTTAAAAATAAAACTAAAAACCTAATCTGTACAGTGTGTGGTCATTGCACTAGTCATGCGGCCTTAAATACTCAGTCTCACAACCTGGGCCTACACTGACATAAAACTGGTAGAGATGGGCAGTAAAGACTGTATATTTACATAAATATACCATCATCAAGTGCCTTGCTGACTGGCATGGGCAATCATACATCTCCACAATCTGCTATCTGCAACTGCATATATCAGTTTGTGTGTTGACACCCCTCCATGCAATGAAAAAAGGCTGGCAAGAATCTTCTCGCGCTGTCTTCCTCTGTCTCTCTTTCCAGAGATCCTTCCAGTGGTCAAAACATGTTCCTGTTTCCTTCTTCTGACAACATGACCAAAACATGATAACTGTCTTTTCCTGATATTTGTGATAGGTTGTCTTAGAGCCTCACTTCTTTCAAAATATCTGGTTTGCTGTTTCTGACTCTCCAAGAACTTATAAAAATTCTTCTGTAAAACTAGATTCTGAGGCCGCAAGAAATCACTTTGCTATATATATATATATATATATATATATATCTACATACATACACATACTGTCTTCTTCTTTCGTTCGCCATACACATACTGTGATAAGCCCATATCTGAAGCTCTACTAGCACTCTGTGAGATGTATAGTCAATGTCGTCCTTGTCACCTTTACTTCCTAAGAAATTTCACAGCAACCACTTTAGAATCAGTTGACCTTAAAGTCCAGGTCAGTAGAAGAAATCCTTAACTCAAAGAAGAATTGTACGGACAACAACCTGGATGACAGGCAACAATGTTGACCACTGAGCCACTGCAACAAATAATAATTTCAAATTCTTCGCAATGTTTTGATCCAAATTTGTATTAAATGGAGGTGGCAGTAGAGATATAAACCAGAGCAGGTCTTTTCAAATTTGTCACGCTGGTGACACACTTTTGAGACAATTCTGTGACACAGTAATTCAATCCAAAGAGGTTAGACTAACCACATATACAAATACGGACACATACATAAATTAAATTCACACAACACACCTTCACATTGCAGCCAAAACAGAAAAGCCCTATTCTAGAGAAAAATGTCTGCTTCAGATCATAAAATCAGTTCTCTATTAGCACCAAGGGGAGAGACCCTGTTGACACATAAGCAGATACCTCGGAGTACTAAAGTGAACCTTATCAGAACTATTTTTTGTCCAACGCTATGCTATCAATGCCAAACGTGGACGCTTACATCCTCCAATGAACGAAAAATTGTGACAACAGAGATGAAATGCCTTAGAAGAGCTGCAGGAGTTTCAAGGAAAGACAGAATACAAAATCATGAAATCAGACGAATGCTAGGAATAAAGCCAGTTTTACAGGTCATCAAAGAACAACAAATGAAGTTGTTTGGACACCTAACAAGAATGCCCTGGTACTATCTGCCACAGCGAGCCACACTAAAACGTTACAACGGGTATAGAGCGAGTGGAAGACCTAGGAAAATATGGAGTGAGGGCATTAAGAACAGCCTTACAGAAATGAATTTCAGTCACATCACATCTCCCCCCGACACTTTGATGAGGTACAAGGTGGAAGAAGAGAAGAAGAAAAAGGGGACAGAAACATAAAAAATCTGCCTTAGATCAGAAAATCAGTTCTCTGTTCAATTCAAGGAGAGAGAAACTTGAAAATTCTGCCTACGATCACAAAATCTGTTCATTTCAAGGGAAGACTAACTGTCGACCCTCATCACAAGACTAATTCCCTGTTAGCTTCTAGGGGAGAGAAGTACCAATCTACTTTTTTCTGCTGGACTTCTGTAATATCTGCTGGATTCCATTGTGGGCTGTTGTCCTTGTCAATGAGAACTGAAACACACGCAAACAACATCTACCATTTTATCATTAAAGGTCTATGATTTTACTGTTGCAGATTCTACAATTTTACCACTACAGGGCTATGATTATACGGTTACAGATTCTAATATTTTACCACTACATGTCTATGATTTTACTGCTACAAATCTATGACTTTATCATTAAGATTATAATCACAGGTCTACAAGATTACAAGTCTTAGATTCATTGTCACAGATCACAAATGTATCTTTAAAAAAATTAATAGAATACTTCAAGCACACCTCACCTGTGTGGGTTCTGGGACCCATTGTGTGGGTTCTGGGACCCATTGTGGGAAAAACAAGAACAGACCCACTGCCTCCCCAACAAGCAGGTTGAAAGAGTCGACTAACTGGGGGCTTCCTTCGAAGTCAGAGTATATCTATCTGCCAGAGAGGCAAGGAACAACCACCTGCACACAAAGAAGCCAGTAAAACGGATGTACACGCAAATCTCAGGCCCTGGCACAAAGCCACAATCCAAATGGACGAACAACCAGGACTTTTTGATGGAGCTTTCAGCCGATGAACAAAGAAGAACAAAATCTGAAGCTATAACCAATTCTAGGCAGCAATACTGGCTAGACAACTGCCTGCTGGACCAAAGTTTTCGGGTCCAAATCCACTTCAAGGTGAATTTGTTGTAACTGCCCTAGGCTCTGAGGTGGATCCAGCCCTAAAGGGATACCACCAAGAAAAGCCCTGGGAAGTAAAGGTGATAAGTGCTATATTTACCAATTCATCTATAGATAACTGATTCTTTTTCTTCTGCCCACTGCCCTCCAGTGGAGCAAGGCCCTCAAACACCTCATGTCAAGTCGTTCTATCCTTTTGCTATTGCATGCAGCTCACTCCATGTCCTCCTGAACTTTTTTTAAACTTTACTCTCTAGCTACTTTCTCCGTGTGTTTTTTCGTTTACCTTTTTATTTCTATGTCCCAGTGGGTTCCAGTCTTAATGTTCTCATATATTCTCAGTGTGTGTCCTATCCAAGGGCAGCATCATTTCTTCACCTCTTGATTCACTGGAATTTGTTTAGTTCACTCCCAAAACTCTACACTGGTAATTCTATCATACAATTAATTCCCCTCTGTTCTGTGCAGGCAGAGTGTTTTTAGTTTATTAGTAAATGTTTGCTGTTCACTGTTTCTGCTTCATACAGCAGTATGGATTTGACGTTAGAATTAAAATGTTAAGTTTAGCATCCATTTTAATTTCTCTTGACCTCCACTGATTGGCCTAAATAACTGCAAGAGCACTATCACATGTACACTGCACCCTGGAGTGAAAAAAGTCTGTTACATATTAACGAAAAAATTAAATAATACAAATTATCTTCTGAACAATTAATGGTAGAAAAAACTGAAAGAAAATAAATGCAGCAAACTAACAATCAGAAGGTAACGTACTGACCAGCTCGGACGCCCTCGTAGAAGTCCTTATCTGCGATACATCTCTGGCTGAGTCTATACTCAACAACCAGGTCCTCGGCCAGCGAGCGTTTCTTGCCCTCAAGCAGAAGTCTTAATGTGATCTTTAAAGATGTTGGGGACTGAGATGAGACCAACAATTATTTTAACTTTCCACATTTTCGAGGATTCAGAAATGTTAACATTTTCTAATGAAGAAAAGCCTGTCTAACCCCTGATATCATTGTAGAGATACTAATTATCACTGCAGAAAGCTGGAGTCACAGTATAACTGTTGATATTAATGTGGAATATTAATGATATTAATGTCGAATTAATGTAGTAACCATGAAGCTGCTGACAATGTACAACTACCAACAATTTGGAACTACACTATATCATCACAGTGGAACTGCAAACATTACTGTAGCAGTAAAGACATCAACAGAAACAGACAGAAACAGATAGAAACGGTTAGAAACTGTTAGAAGGAGGCAGAAAAAGTTACTAATAAATAGAAACAGACAGAAAACAGTTACAGACAGAAACCGTTACAAACAGACGGAAACAGTTACAAACAGTTACAAACAGACAGAAACAGTTACAAACAGACAGAAACAGTTACAAACAGATAAAAACAGTTACAGACAGAAACAGTTACAAACAGATAGAAACAGAGACATATAATAGAATACCCGATGCCATCATCAATAAAAGACCCAAGTCACACATTGAATGTATCCTACCATTTTCTTCAGTATCTGCAGCTGCTGAGCGGCCCACTGCGAATTGTCCCGCTCTAAACTTTCGAATATACTCTCCATGGTTGAGCCAGCAAACAGCTGGTGGATCTTGTCCAGGTGTGGCTTCAGAGTAAACTCTTTGTCTGCGTCCACCTTTGACTGACCAAAGCAACAACATGAATCTGTTAGGCAAAGAACCACTTACACAGGTCAATCAGTAAAACAGACAAATGCTTACACAGGTCAATCAGTAAAACAGACAAAAACTTGCACAGATCAATCAGTAAAACAGACAACCACTTACACAGATCAGTCAGTAAAACAGGCAACTTGCACAGATTAATCAGTGAAACAGACATAGGTCAATCAGTAAAACAGACATCCACTTACATGGGTTAATCAGTAAAACAGGCAACCACTTACACCTGTCAACCAGTAAAACAGACAACCACTTACATGGGTCAATCAGTAAAATAGTCAACCACTAACAGGGTCAGTCATTAAAATTTAGAAACACTTACACAGGTCAGTCAGTAAAAAAGCTAATTGGCAACTTAAAAATTGGAGGTTGTCAGCAATGTATCTACCGCTAACTATGGGGTTTTGATGTGGAGGTCTCAATCTCTTGCGTGGTGTGACTCTGGTGTGATGTCACAGGAGGGGGAAATATACTAGTGGGAACAGACCGGGATGTTAGAAAGGGAAGAACTGACTAGATGGAATAGAAAGTGATGTCACAGGAGGGGAAAATAGAGTAGTGGGAACAGACTGGGAGGTTACATGATAGGAGAATAGACTAAAGTGGAGAAGAGACTAGAGGGAACAGACAGAGATGTCACACGATGAGAGAATAGACTAGAGGGGAGAAGAGACTAGTGGGAACAGACAGGGATGTTACATGACAGGAGAATAGACTAGAGGGGAGAAGAGACTAGAGGGAACAAACAGAGATGTCACACGATGAGAAAATAGACTAGAGGGGAGAAGAGACTAGAGGGAACAGACAGGGATGTTACAAGATGGGAGAATAGACTAGAGGGGAGAAGAGACTAGAGGGAACAGACAGGGATGTTACAAGATGGAAGAATAGACTAGAGGGGAGAAGAGACTTGAGGGAACAGACAGGGGTGTCACAGAAGGGGAGAACAGACTAGAGGGAACAGACAGGGATGTTACAGAAGGGGAGAACAGACTAGAGGGAACAGACAGGGATATTACATGATGGGAGAATAGACTAGAGGGGAGAGTAGACAAGAGGGAACAGACAGGGATGTTACAGGCTGGGAGAATAGACTAGAGTTAACAGACACGGATGTCACAGAAGGGGAGAACAGACCAGAAAGAACAGACAGGGATGTTACAGGATGGGAGAACAGACAGGCATATCAGAGGAGGGGTGAACAGACAAGTGAGGGACAGAAAGTAAAGCGTGGGTTGAAAACATTACAGGTGACAGACTTGTAAGAAAGAAAAGAGGCAATATATGATCACGGAAAAAAGTGAGCAGGTGGGGCAGAAGAATAAATCAACAGTTGTCACACAGCTGTCATTGTGTGCAGACAAAATCAACAGTTGTCACACAGCTGTCACTGTGTGCAGACAAAATCAACAGTTGTCACACAGCTGTCACTGTGTGCAGACAAAATCAACAGTTGTCACACAGCTGTCGTTGTGTGCAGACAAAATCAACAGTTGTCACACAGCTGTCGTTGTGTGCAGACAAAATCAACAGTTGTCACACAGCTGTCGTTGTGTGCAGACAAAATCAACAGTTGTCACACAGCTGTCATTGTGTGCAGACAAAATCAACAGTTGTCACACAGCTGTCACTGTGTGCAGACAAAATCAACAGTTGTCACACAGCTGTCATTGTGTGCAGACAAAATCAACAGTTGTCACACAGCTGTCGTTGTGTGCAGACAAAATCAACAGTTGTCACACAGCTGCCGTTGTGTGCAGACAAAATCAACAGTTGTCACACAGCTGCCGTTGTGTGCAGACAAAATCAACAGTTGTCACACAGCTGTCGTTGTGTGCAGACAAAATCAACAGTTGTCACACAGCTGCCGTTGTGTGCAGATAAAATCAACAGTTGTCACACAGCTGTCGTTGTGTGCAGACAAAATCAACAGTTGTCACACAGCTGCCGTTGTGTGCAGACAAAATCAACAGTTGTCACACAGCTGCCGTTGTGTGCAGACATCAACATGTCAAATGGCAGTGAGCAATCACCTGAGCTTGCAGCTCCTCAAGGACAGATGCCACCTGGTCTTTGCTAGGATGCGAACCCAAGCCTGACAGTCTCTGCTGCAGCTCATCGGCCTGCGAACCAAGAAAAAGTTCAGCAAAATGTATCCAATACAGTATTAATAATCTGTGGCAAAGCAAGGTAAACAAACAAAAGTAAACATTTACAGAAGACATATCTTTCCTGGATTATACAGCAATGAGTGTAAACCATTCCACAAACACCAAAGAAAATATTCAAGGCCTTTGAGCTGAGACTCCTAGTGCTGGTTCCACAACCCCACTGGGGTGGGGGAGGGGAGACTCTGCTCCCAACGGCCATGTTGTAAAAGTCAGCCAATTAGGGGTGCTCTGTTTTAATGCATCTGTCTGAGTGGCAAGGAACCAATAGCTTGCATAAAAATAAGCCTGGTAAAACGGATGTGGATATGAAATAGTTCAGCTTTGGAACAAGACTGGACAAACAACAAAGACTTTCAGCCGGAATTTACAGCCAGTGAATGCGAAGAACTTCTTAAAAGTTGCAGGTCACACTTTTTTGAAACATAATTATGCGAAACAAAGAAATGACAAATATTTACATGAAAACTGAAAATATGGAAACTGACTCATAAATAGCAAATCTTGGAAGTACTCTAGATTCCCAAGCAAGTTCTGGGGTCTATTCTAATGTGCAGAGAAAGAATAGCCCATAAGTATGCTACAAATGGCCCCTAACTAAGGCCCTGCTGAAACTGGATGTGATGGACCTCAGGACAAAAGCAGAAGATGAATGAATGCAGTTTATGAACAATTATTGTAGCCATTCTCCATATTTCTGATCTGCAGAGTGGCAGTGATTGGATACAGGAGTTCAATATTCCATGTTTGCTGCTGACCTTTGACTTTAGTTTGACTTCTACATATTTCCTAGTGCTACAGAGAAAGCTGTTTTCACGTTAATCAATAATTGGCCGCTATCTTTTATATGTTTCCCTATCTTTTTCTTCTTCATTCCCAGCCCTTGAGGTTCAGTGCTGCAGGTATCATCTGCCTCCATTCATCTTTGTATATGTGTATACATGAGGGTATATATGAGAGTGTCTTACCCATATGGCATGGGTGTGTGTCTGTGTGTGTGTGCACGTGTGTGTGTGTGTGTGTGTGTGTGTGTGTGTGTGTGTGTGTGTGTGTGTGTGTGTGTGTGTGTGTGTATGTATGTATGTATGTATGTATGTATGTATGTATGTATGTATGTATGTATGTAAGTATGTATGTAAGTATGTATGTATGTAAGTATGTATGTATGTATGTATGTATGTATGTATGTATGTATGTATGTATGTATGTATGTATGTATGTAAGTATGTATGTAAGTATGCATGCATGCATGTATGTATGTATGTATGTATGCATGCATGCATGCATGTATGTATGTATGTATGTATGTATGTATGTATGTATGTATGTATGTATGTATGTATGTATGTATGTATGTATGTATGTATGTATGTATGTATGTATGTATGTATGTATGTATGTATGTATGTATGTATGTAATTATGTATGTATATGTACATGTGTATGTATGTATGTAAGTATGTATGTGTGTGTGTACGTAAGTGAGTGAGTCAGTGAATGTATGAGTGGGCATACATATACCATCCATGCTTCCCCCCCCCCCCCCCCCCCTGATACTCATATTATGCATATTGTTAAATGAACATAAAATGCTTTATTGATAAACTACAACTGCTGTGTGAAAGATGAGTGTCTGGAAGGGCCCAATGTAAGACAGGCCTGTGTGCCCAATTTGCAACCCTTTGAAAATAATGTTTGTTCGTTTGTTCTGTAGCTGGCCCTCTCATTCCAGTTTGTGACTTGAAGAGTTTATAAGTCTGCCTACACATTATCTCTGCTGCATCACCTTCTTGGTCTGCTTCATAGTCTATCCCATTCAACTCATTTGTGTACGGTTTCTATTTGCCATTCTCATTCATTTCTGAAAATTTTATTTTAAGGCCTATGACAGCGTAATAGGAATAATGTGTGGATAGATCTGCAGGAATTTAGAACACCAAAGAAATTAATATGACCAGACTATGCCCGGAAAACACTTATAAAATAGTAACTCATTCGCACAATTTATGAATTCAATGAAGGACTGCCTGTATGGGCAAACTGCTAAAAAATCGACACAGTACTCACCTTACTAGACTCCACAAAATGGGTGGCAATGCCGATGTGTTTCACATCCCGAGATTTTAACCTGAAACCGGTCAAGGCCAAGAATATTCCCAAGTTGTCATCCAGCCGCGGGAGAAAGTAGCCCCCACCAACATCCGGAAACAAACCTGCCAAAAAAGTATTCAACAGTTGGAGACAACCATCTTTCAGGTCTTTCAGTTTGGGACTTTTAAACACAGAAAGAGTGTGTCTTGAAACAAACCTGACAAAAAGGTATTCAACAGTTGGACAAAAAACATGCCCTTCCAGCTGTTTCATTTTAGGATGTTTAAACAGAAGGACTCAGGTCTTTCTTCTTCTTCATTCACTCTTACAACCTTACAAAGGTAGCTGGGATGTTGTTGTGTTGTTTACAGCTAGGTAGTGATATTTGTGCCTCTCAACTTAACACATGAAATTTCAGCAAAAACTGAATTAGTTGCATTTAGGACATGCTTGTTATTGGGCAGTGGGTCTATCCCACCCCCTCCCCCCATGGGGTCCCGGAACATATAAAGGGGAGGCTATTTCTATCATTGGGATCAAAGATAAGTGTTATAACAAATAACCACACCTGCAACACAAACAGCCATGTAGCATGGCAGCTAGATACTCGCCTGCTGGGCTGAAGGTGTTGGGTTCAAATTCACATGTTCAGTCAGAGTTTTCAGAACTGACCTAGGCTCCCAAGCCCACCCAGCCTAACATCAACATCATCAAGTGTCTTGCCAACTGGCATGGGTGATCATGCCTCTCCACAATCTGTCATCTGTAACAACATGTATCAGCTCATGTGCTGAAACCCTTTCATGCCATGACAAAACACAGTCAAGAATCTTCTCCTGTTATCATCCTCTGTCTCTTTTACCACAACATTTTTCTAGTAGTTCCATGTTCCAGTTTCCTTCTTCTGATAACATGGCCCAGAGAATGAGGACTACCTCTGATGTTTGTGATAAGTTGTCTTTGTGCTCTCACCTCTTTCAAAACAACTACTATGGAGACCAGGTAATGTCCTGGGAAGTAAAGGCGGCTGGTATGATGTTGACTACATCCTCCATCGCGTGCTGATTTATCTATTAAAATTTGCATCCAGCGTCATAGGCCTGATGCGCCACTGGTGTACTCTTTACGTTTTTTTAGGGTCACAGAAATGTATTCATTGTCCTCTTGTGCCATCATGTGTCACATAGTGCTCACAGTCCTCCACTCTGTTCTATCCTGTGTCACATAGTGCTCACAGTCTATTCCTCCACTCTGTTCTATCCTGTGTCACATAGTGCTCACAGTCTATTCCTCCACTCTGCTCTATCCTGTGTCACATAGTGCTCACAGTCCTCCACTCTGCTCTATCCTGTGTCACATAGTGCTCACAGTCCTCCACTCTGCTCTATCCTGTGTCACATAGTGCTCACAGTCCTCCACTCTGCTCTATCCTGTGTCACATAGTGCTCACAGTCCTCCACTCTGCTCTATCCTGTGTCACATAGGGCTCACAGTCCTCCACTCTGCTCTATCCTGTGTCACATAGTGCTCACAGTCTATTCCTCCACTCTGCTCTATCCTGTGTCACATAGTGCTCACAGTCTATTCCTCCACTCTGCTCTATCCTGTGTCACATAGGGCTCACAGTCTATTCCTCCACTCTGCTCTATCCTGTGTCACATAGGGCTCACAGTCTATTCCTCCACTCTGCTCTATCCTGTGTCACATAGTGCTCACAATCTATTCCTCCACTCTGCTCTATCCTGTGTCACATAGTGCTCACAGTCTATTCCTCCACTCTGCTCTATCCTGTGTCACATAGGGCTCACAGTCTATTCCTCCACTCTGCTCTATCCTGTGTCACATAGTGCTCACAGTCTATTCCTCCACTCTGCTCTATCCTGTGTCACATAGGGCTCACAGTCTATTCCTCCACTCTGCTCTATCCTGTGTCACATAGGGCTCACAGTCTATTCCTCCACTCTGCTCTATCCTGTGTCACATAGGGCTCACAGTCTATTCCTCCACTCTGCTCTATCCTGTGTCACATAGGGCTCACAGTCTATTCCTCCACTCTGCTCTATCCTGTGTCACATAGTGCTCACAGTCTATTCCTCCACTCTGCTCTATCCTGTGTCACATAGGGCTCACAGTCTATTCCTCCACTCTGCTCTATCCTGTGTCACATAGGGCTCACAGTCTATTCCTCCACTCTGTTCTATCCTGTGCAATAAGCTCAATATCATGTATAGAATCCAGTCTAGCAGCTTTGGCCTCTCTCATCAAGGTTCACCTTAGTTCCCTCTGGGCATCCTCGCCTCCTTAATTGCTTTAATTCCTATTTTATTCACTGTTTGGTAATTCCCTGTTGGTTTCTTCTCAGAATGTGTCCAATCTAGTGCCATCTTATGTCTTATAACTGTTGATACAAGTGGCTGCCCAGACATTTCTCTTATTTCTTCACTCATTTTTGAATGCATCCCATTTTATTTTCATCATTTCCCTCAGACATTTGTATTTGAATGTCAAATAAATAAAGGCAGATTAAAAACACAGACATAAAAAATAATGAGAGAACAAGGGAAACAGACGAGGACACTGGGTGGTAAAGGACAGATAACTCTGCAAGAGTTGAGTGACAGCCGATGCTCAACTGAGGATCAAGAACAGAAGGCGGCAGTAGCACCAATAGAAACCTCTATCGCACAAACCCAGGGTATGAGACCATCTCTAAGACAAACTGGCGTACCTATTGCTGTTTCTGGCATGGCGAACATGGTTCGTTCGGTGGCCACTCGAAACATGCCGTGGACAGACAGACCAACACCCTGCATCAAAAACAAACAAGCACGACTATTAAAAACAATAGACACATCAAAATGAACTATTAGTACCCCTCTATGGCTTCGGGGAAGACCCCCCCTCCCCACTGACACTCTAACAAGCATGTCATACAAGGCGAATAATTAATTAGGGGAATTTCCTTCAAGTTGGAGTGCATCTGCCTGAGAGGTGAGAAACCAACAGTCTGCATACAATTAAGCAAGATCTGTAAAACGGACTGCATGCAAAGCTCAAACTGGAACAGGACTAAAGTTTAGAAATGGACGAATAATTTTTACAGCTGGTGAAGGCAATAGGAGGAATGAACAAGGTGTACAGCATCTTTTGGTACAGAATCTCTATCCTTGCTGAACACTGATGCCTTGAGGACTATAAAAGACTCAGGGCTGTCTGCCTTAGACACACATATACTTTGTCTGTAGGGAATAAATCATATGTCGGTAATCTGGCCAGTCATTCAATATCATTATAAGGTCCTGACAGTGGTGAAACATGAGGAGGCATGTATGAATGTGTTCATAATCATGTGAGATGTGGTATCACTAACAACGACAACTAGCTCAGATAATTCAAAACAATTAAACAAGTTCCAGATAATGTTACACAACAAAGATGACTTCTTAAGTAAAAAAAAAAAGAAGACACTGACCACTTGGTTAGATCTTAGACATGTAGACACATCAAAGAGGAGCAGACAAGTAGATACATCAAAGAGAAGCAGACATGAAGACATCAAAGAGGTGTAGACAAGAAGACATATCAAAGAGGTATAGACAAGAAGACATATCAAAGAGGTATAGACAAGAAGACATATCAAAGAGGTATAGACAAGAAGACATATCAAAGAGGTATAGACAAGAAGACATATCAAAGAGGTATACACAAGAAGACATATCAAAGAGGTGTAGACAAGAAGACATATCAAAGAGGTATAGGCAAGAAGACATATCAAAGAGGTGTAGACAAGAAGACATATCAAAGAGGTATAGACAAGAAGACATATCAAAGAGGTATACACAAGAAGACATATCAAAGAGGTGTAGACAAGAAGACATATCAAAGAGGTATACACAAGAAGACATATCAAAGAACACACTTGGAGGATAAAGAAAGGGAGAATTCCTAAGGACATCCTGTCTAATGAATTACAGATGTGTGGAATATGTTTAGGGTGGCCTGTACGATATAAAGATGTTTGCAAGCAGGGCATGAATGATACATGTATTGCTATGGAAAGGAAACAAAAAATCAGGAAGGGAATGTAATTAACTTGATTCTAACTTCATAAACCCCAAAGGGAATGACTGATTATAATCAATGTGTAAAAAGAAGACTACAGCAATAACTCTTTCAGACTTAGTTCCAAGCAGCATCTTGTGCCATGAAATGATAATATAACAGTACTGACCCCACCCATGGTGATTCCATCGATGAATGCCACATAAGGCTTCTTGTAGTTGCCTGGAAAGGATAAGATGACATAGTTACAGAACAGACTTCACCAACGAGCAAACAGCCAAGGGCAGTGCTGAATTTAGGCATGAGCTAAATAATCTACAGCTTGGGGCCTCATGGTCTGCAGGGGCCCATATGGTGTAGGAAATCTGAATTACCTGTGATGATAACCCTTTCAAACAACAACAACTGCTGCAGCCTCTGCCACAAATGGTGCTTCCCTCTTCCTACTACTATATTATCGCTCTCATCTTCATACCAACAGTAATCTCTGTCTCCTAGTACAACCATTGTTATCCCTTTTCCTACGATTCATCTCCCTCCTTCTTCTTGACTACCTTCATCTTCTTCTTTCTTCAGTTTCAACACCGTGTTCTTATTTCTTCTTTTATCCCTGGATCCAGGATAGACCCTCAAACATGGCTCTCCATAACTGGTTGAATTTTGCAGCAAAGTTTGTCTCCTGTACAGGGTAACGTTGACATGCTTGGTAAGTCCCAGTGCTACCACTGGTAAGACCTCATCAAGTCTCTCTTCCCTGTTCTACAGAACACATGAAGACAAAAGACAGGACTATTCAGCTGAGGTTACTTGGGGGCCAAAATGTTGCAAATAGAGCTTATCGTGGGTCAGAGGCTCAAGTTCCAGCGTAGAGAAATTGTTAATAAAATATAACTGGCATTGATCTGGTGCCATGTTGCCTCTGTGGACCGGACTTGACCTGTGGGCCGGACTTGGCCTGTGGGCTAAACTTGGCCTGTGGGCCGGAATTGGCCTGTGGGTCGGACTTGGCCTGTGGGCTGGACTTGGCTTGTGGGCCGGAATTGGCCTGTGGGTTGGACTTGGTCTGTGTGCCGGAATTGGCCTGTGGGTCGGACTTGGCCTGTGGGCTGACAGTTGAACAGCCCTGTCATAAAACCTCAACAAAGCTTTCTGCCTCATTTTACAAAACATAGGAAGCCACAAGACAAAGCTGATTGACCCCACAGCTGTATCGGTCAGAAATGACACAACCCAGTCACTTATTCTGCCTTTCATCTCAGATGTCTGCATGTGGGTTCTGGGGTTCTATGGAAAGGAGGAGGGGAGAACAGGCCCACAGTCTCCCTCACTTCAGAAAAGTCAACTAACCCAGGATGTTTCCTATAAAGCCGGAGTACATCTGCCTAGGGAGTAAGGAACTAACAGTTTTAATTAAAATAGGTCAGATCTGAAGAACGCATGTGCATGCAAAACTTAATTCCTGGAAGCAGATGAAAGTCCAGAAGTGGGTGAACAACCATGACCTTTTCCTGGAGCAACATAAGATTTGTCCTAAAAAAAAAGTAAAACAAATTACCAATTTTGTGATTTAAAATATACTCTTGTCTGAAAAACTCCTGGGCAAGAGGTTCCCCCTTTCTGCCAGCTTCTGTGACCGCTGAAAAGAAAACATGCACAAATTATGGGAAGCAGTTAACATGTGGTCACTGAAGGGTTTCAGAGACAAAGGTAACAGTTAACATGTGGTCAGTGAAGGGTGTCAGAGACTAAGGTAACAGTTAACATGTGGTCAGTGAAGGGTGTCAGAGACAAAGGTAACAGTTAACATGTGGTCAGTGAAGGGTGTCAGAGACTAAGGTAACAGTTAACATGTGGTCAGTGAAGGGTGTCAGAGACAAATGTAACAGTTAACATGTGGTCAGTGAAGAGCATCAGAGACAAAGGTAACCATATCTTAGATTATCCACCATAAATTATCTTGCTCTGCCACTGTCTCAGCCAACACTTATCTGTCCAGCCATCTCATGTTTTCCACAGCTCTTCTCATGGTACAACACAAAAAGACATCATGTGTTTGTTTCTTATAATTTCTAGGTACCTTGTTTTTTATTTCTTCACGAATGGATTCTGGGATCCCATTGGGGGAAAAGAGGGGGGGGGGGGCACTACCCTCCTAACAAGCATGTCACAAAAGTAGACAAATTAGGGTGTTTCCTTCAAAGTGCATCTGCTCGAGAGGTGAGTAACCAACAGCCTGCATACAAGTAATCCAGATTTGTACAATGTATATGCAGACAAACTCAAGTTTTAGAGCCGGTGAACACAAACAGTGTATCTCAGAGGGGCTATATCTGTGGGGCGGACTCAAGTAGGCCACAGAGTAAACCCTGTTTAATGGGAACAGTTTACCCGACCAAATCCTGCTGGCCAGATGGAAGGAGTGAGGGAAGGAGAGAGAGAGAGAGCAAGAGAAAGACAAATGAGCTGTGTATGTGTGAGAGAGAGAAATAGAAAGAGAGAGAGAGAGAGAGAGAGAGAGAGAGAGAGAGAGAGAGAGAGAGAGAGAGACAGACAGACAGACAGACAGACAGACAGACAGACAGACAGACAGACAGACAGACAGACAGACAGACAGACAGACAGACAGAGTACAATTTTGACCCACATAAAGTGTCTTACAAGACAAAATGTGGAGCAAGACTACAGAGATACCATCTGATTAATCATCAATTTAAGAAAAAATATCTAGTAAATACTAAACGAAATATATGAAAAAAAAACTAGTGATCAGTTTTTGTGTGGCAGTTACTGGCATAACATGTCCCCATTGTAAAACAGTCTTCTCCATAAGCAGTGTTAACACTTAAGATATTCCTGTAACAAGAAAGTTTTCTGCCTATGGAGTGTTAACACTTAAGATATTTCGTAACAAGAAAGTTTTTTCCCTATGTAGACAGTGTTAACACTTAAGATATTCCCACAACAGTAACGTCTTCCTATGCAATGTTAACATAAAAAAAGGTGTTTGGTTGTTGCCAACAGCTCACCTCTGATATCCCCCCCAGCACAGAAAGCCTTGTCCCCAGCCCCCTTGATGAGAACCAAGCCAATGTTTGGGTCGGCCTCCCAATTCTGTCAATAAAGCAACAACAGCAACACCTCAGACTTTACAACTGAACCAAATGCAAAATTACTACAATTATTTACTATAAACCTGCTCGGCAGAATTTCTTCTTTATTGTTCACCAGCTTTAAGCTCCGGTGAAAAGTCCTAACTGTTCGTCCATTTGGACACTGGTTTTGTACCAGGGCCTGAATTTTGCGTGTACATTTATTTCACCGGCTTGTTTGTGTAAAGTTGGTTGTTCCTTGCCGCTCGGGCAGATACACTCTGACTTCGAAGGAAGTTCCCAATTAGTCTTCTTTTAAGACATGCTTGCTGGAAAGGCAGTCAGTCTATTCTTGTCTTTCCCATAATGGGGCTATGGAACCCACACGGGGATTTGTTACGATAAATTAACACAAAGAAAGTTGTTACAATTAATTACAGTGTGTTGTTGCTAGCACCTTCTATCCTTCCAGATGACAGCAATTAGGTAGTGTTTTAGGGAGGTATGAGAATCACAACAGCCCATGGTGTTGGTGAGTGTGACTAGCAAGACCCGCTCACTTCAAGACATGTCTTCCACAATTAAAACACAGGACATCAGGACCATTGTTGTCATCACATGTATGTATGAGTAACATACTTCTTCTCAGACATTAAGTTTCTACGAACAGGACACTGCAGGCTCAACTACCACATGCATAAAATAAAGATTGTACAGTCCCCGCAGTGTGCCTGTCAAACAGGACCCCAAACACCTGAGCATATTTTGCAGACCTGCCCACTCTACCTGCAACTTCGAAAAGAAACCTGGCCTCAAGAGCAAAGTGTGCAGAGCAAGCTATGGGGAAACATGCAGGACCTGCAGCTGACATGCGAGTTTATAGAGGCAACCCACCTGATGGTCTGATCTGAGCATACGAAACCGAACGCAAAGAAGAAGAAGAAAACATTAGGTTCTTAACCTATCTGCGACCATTTTCTTCTGTACCCTTATTTCCCTCCTGCTTGTTTTTTTGGTTTAAGAATTTTTTTTGTAGAATACTAACTTTTTTTTTTTTCTAGCTATTAATAAGAAAATGTGCTGGACAAAACTGAGCATTCTCTAAATACATACCAACAGCTGTGAGTAAATTTTGTGTGCCATGGACAGATTTAGAGCATTCAAAGCCTTAGGTCTGTTCAATGTAATCACCCCAAGACTTTTGTTTGTGTGGAAGAGTATCTCCTCATCTGCCTTGGACGACATCTGCACAGCTCTCTAGAGACAGATATACAGGTAAACCATGTGTAATAAACAACAGCCTGTTTATTATGTATGACAAACAACATTCTCTATTTCTTACATATGACAGTCTATGTTACATAACCAGTACAATGGTGGTAGACATCAGCGAAGAGGATACAAGACACTTACTCCCTCCAAGTCAGAATACATCTACCCAAGAGGCAGCGAACAAGAACTGAACATAAATAAGCCAGTAAAACAGTGGTACATGCAAAACTCAGGTTTTGGTACAAGGCCAGAAGTCCACATGGACAAACAAACATAACTTTCTGCCGGAAGTCACAGCCAGTGAACACAAAGAAAAAGAAGAAGACATTGATGATGTACTACCTATGAAGTCATAAAGGGCTAGAGAACTGGCTGGAGAAAGAGAGACTGTCAGGTGTGTTGTGATGACAGTGATGTACTAGCTATGAAGTCATGAAAAGCTAGAGAACTGGCTGGAGAAAGAGAGACTGTCAGGTGTGTTGTGATGACAGTGATGTACTAGCTATGAAGTCATGAAAAGCTAGAGAACTGGCTGGAGAAAGAGAGACTGTCAGGTGTGTTGTGATGACAGTAATGTACTAGCTATGAAGTCATGAAAAGCTAGAGAACTGGCTGGAGAAAGAGAGACTGTCAGGAGTGTTGTGATGACAGTAATGTACTAGCTATGAAGTCATGAAAAGCTAGAGAACGGGCTGGAGAAAGAGAGACTTTCATGTGTGCCATAATGAGAATGATGAACTATCTATGAAGTCATAAAGGGCTAGAGAACGGGCTGGAGAAAGAGACTTTCATGTGTGCCATGATGAGAATGATGTACTAGCTATGAAGTCATAAAGGGCTAGAGAACGGGCTGGAGAAAGAGAGACTTTCATGTGTGCCATGATGAGAATGATGTACTAGCTATGAAGTCATGAAGGGCTAGAGAACGGGCTGGAGAAAGAGAGACTGTCAGGTGTGTTGTGATGACAGTAATGTACTAGCTATGAAGTCATGAAAAGCTAGACAACTGGCTGGAGAAAGAGAGACTTTTATGTGTGTCATGATGAGAATGATGTACTAGCTATGAAGTCATAAAGGGCTAGAGAACGGGCTGGAGAAAGAGAGACTTTTATGTGTGCCATGATGAGAATGATGTACTATCTATGAAGTCATAAAGGGCTAGAGAATTGGCTGGAGAAAGAGAGACTTTCATGTGTGCCATGATGAGAATGATGAACTATCTATGAAGTCATAAAGGGCTAGAGAACTGGCTGGAGAAAGAGAGACTTTCATGTGTGCCATGATGAGAATGATGTACTATCTACAAAGTCATAAAGGGCAAGAGAACTGGTAGGAGAAAGAGAGACTTTCAGGTGTGCCGTGATGAGAATGATGTACTAGCTATGAAGTCATAAAGGGCTAGAGAATTGGCTGGAGAAAAAGAGACTTTCAGGTGTGCTGTCATGAGAGCGATGTACTATGAAGTCATAAAGGGCTAGAGAACTGGCTGGAGAAAGAGAGACTTTCAGGTGTGTCGTGATAAGAGTTATGTTCTGTAAAGGACCTACTGAGTGATGATAATGATGATGATTTAGTTGCCTTTTATAGTGGCACAGCGAGGAGGCAGCAAGTTGAGCAGCTCTAGTCTTTTCAACTGGTATCGTCTTCATCACTTATGTAATAAAATTCATCTTGAGTGCCCTTTTAATTGCTCATTCCACTTAACTTCTGTTTCCTTCAAAGTTGGAGTACATCTGCCTGAAAGGCCAGGAATCAACATTCTGCATACAAATAAGCCAGATCTGTTAAACAAATGTGCACACAAAACTTAGGTTCTGAAACAGACCAAAGTTCAGAAGTGGGCAAACAGCCGGAACTTTTTCCTGGAGTTTACAGCCAGTGAATGCTAAGAAGACGAAGAAGATCTAACTATGTCTCTGTCCTGGCATAATGTTGATTTGATTTCTATTGCAGTCTGTCCCCTCCAGGACTGAAGCCGCAGGATTAACACCTCAATGAAGAGAATCCTACATGTACATATCCCAAGAAGCCCTGTTCAATCGCACAGTTTACTTGGGCCCCCAACAGTTTAGAAGTAGCCTGAAGTCTGGACCAGGCAGAGATTGGCTGACTTGTTGACCACATCACCCACCAAGTGTCCACTGGTCAATATAATGTTGGTGTAACAACATGTCCCCCCTCCCAAGTACCATGCAATCGGAATGCAGTACCAACATCTTGTCTTTAGGCATAATTTTTATCAGCAGTACTCTTATAAACTCACTGAGATGAGTACTGGCACATGTTTAGACACTCTAATAAACCCACTGAGGTGAATACTGGCACATGTTTAGACACTCTAATAGACTCACTGAGGTGAATACTGGCACAAGTTTAGACACTCTAATGAACCCACTGAGGTGAGTACTGGCACAAGTTTAGACACTCTAATGAACCCACTGAGGTGAGTACTGGCACAAGTTTAGACACTCTAATGAACCCACTGAGGTGAATTCTGGCACAAGTTCAGACACTCTAATGAACCCACTGAGGTGAGCACTGGCACATGTTTAGACACTCTAATAAACCCACTGAGGTGAGCACTGGCACAAGTTTAGACACTCTAATGAACCCACTGAGGTGAATACTGGCACATGTTTAGACACTCTAATAGACTCACTGAGGTGAGTACTGGCACAAGTTTAGACACTAATGAACCCACTGAGGTGAATACTGGCACAAGTTTAGACACTCTAATAGACTCACTGAGGTGAGTACTGGCACAAGTTTAGACACTGTGATAATTACTGGCATCTTTTCTTCTAGAAAAAAACAATAACATACAGTTGCACTGTCTAGCATGTAATTCCTGATGTGTCAATGGCAGAATCTTCCTAGACATTTTTGTTTTTGCCTGACCGCACAGAAAAATTATGTAACCAACAAAGTGATGACCCAGAAATAAAACTCACCAGATGTTTCAAGACACAGCGCAGGCGAGGTAATGACCTAAATTTAAATAAACAAGAGGTATGTTATTAGAAACAGTCGATTTTTCAGTGAACTGTTTAAGTAATCATCACCGCTGTCCCAGACTTTGCTAACCTGCTGTCTTTCACTTTCACTGACGTGCTGTCCCATATTTTTGCTAACCTGCTGTCCCACACTTTTGCTAACCTGCTGTCCCAAATTTTGTGCTAACTTACTGTCCCACACTTCCCTCGTGTACAATGAAAATGCTCTTTTGCAAAGCTGATCTACTGATTTAAGAATCAACATCATAGCACACCAGGCATACCCACAGATGCTCGGTCTTAAATCAAATGCCCTAAGGTGTATATGCTAACTGTTCCTGTAGCACACTGATTATTCAAGCATCGCTCCCTTCCTCCCATCCATCCCTCCTTGATGGATCCACACTTAATTTCTCGTTCAAACATTCTTGCACATGTTATTTCATCTAATCTCGTGTTTTCTGTCAAAAGTCTTTCATATGTGGTCTCCCTTGTCCAGTACGAGCGCTCCCGTAACTTTTGATTTTGTAGCCAGAAAAATCAGCTTTCATTCCCTCTCTTTTACAAAGCAAATGAAACAATCAGTCAGCTCACAAGAATGAGAGGAACCTACCTGTGAAGCATGTCCAAAGGCTAACCACCCAGTTCAAGTGCACTCTGCTGCTGGGTCACCAAGCTCCAAGGTGTACAGAAAATCACATCAATGGTGCTGCTACAGAAAATGCAACCACAAGTGAAGACTTTGTTGCACAGTTGTGAAATGTCTAGAACAGAAAGCACATTTCTGAACTCATTAGCTATCACAAGCCAATACTGCAGCAACACTTCAAACAAGAACTAATAATTAGTCACATTTATTCAGAAATACAAAATTATTAAATAAATGAAATTCAATAGGTGGTCTAGGAGCAAGGCTTTTTTCAGGTGGTACGCAACTGTAAGCAGTACCTGCACCTTTTAATTTTAGGCCTAATATTTTACAAAATTGAAAATGTTTTCAAGATCAATTCCACTGTGAGTACCAGCATCTTAGCTTTCCTGCTAAAAATAGTCCTGCTCAGTAGTTTCATAATCCTGAATACTTGGGCTCAAAGTCAGCTACAAGCAATATGGCATTTTGTCGCTTTGTATTGATGCTTGGAATGATATGAGAGTCATACCATTCAAAAAGCAAAATCAACAAGTTAAATCTGCTGAGTAAAACAAGAAAACAGACAATAAATAAGGGGGTTGGTTGGTGACATTCTGAAGAAGACATGCAATTAAAGTAGCTTAAATGTATTCAAAACTGGTTGTCTATAACTGATCCTACAGACCCACTTTTGGTTGAAAACCATCAAGAGGTCAATGAAAGTGTGTGACAGAAAGTCAATGAAAGTGTGTGACAGCAAGTCAATGAAAGTGTGTGACAGAAAGTCAATGAAAGTGTGTGACAGAAAGTCAATGAAAGTGTGTGACAGAAAGTCAATGAAAGTGTGTGACAGCAAGTCAATGAATGTGTGTGACAGAAAGTCAATGAAAGTGTGTGACAGAAAGTCAATGAAACTGTGTGACAGAAAGTCAATAAAAGTGTGTGACAGCAAGTCAATGAAAGTGTGTGACAGAAAGCCAATGAAAGTGTGTGACAGAAAGACAATAAAAGTGTGTGACAGCAAGTCAATGAAAGTGTGTGACAGCAAGTCAATGAAAGTGTATGATAGCTAGTCAATGAAAGTGTGTGACAGCAAGTCAATGAAAGTGTAGGATAGCAGGTCAGTGAAAGTGTAGAATAGCAGGTCAGTGAAAGTGTAGAATAACATGACAGTGAAAGTGTAGAATAACATGACAGTGAAAGTATACAAGCGTAGAATAGCAGGTCAGTGAAAGTGTAGGATAGCAGGTCAGTGAAAGTGTAGGATAGAAGGTCAGTGAAAGAGTAGGATAGTAGGTCAGTGAAAGTGTAGGATAGAAGGTCAGTGAAAGTGTAGGATAGCAGGTCAGTGAAAGTGTAGGATAGCAGGTCAGTGAAAGTGTAGGATAGCAGGTCAGTAAAAGTGTAGAATAGCAGGTCAGTGAAAGTGTGGAATAGCAGGTCAGTGAAAGTGTGGAATAGCAGGTCAGTGATAGTGTGGAATAGCAGGTCAGTGAAAGTATACAATAGCAGGTCAGTGAAAGTATACAATAGCAGGTCAGTGAAAGTATACAATAGCAGGTCAGCAAAAGTGTGGAATAGCTGGTCAGTGAAAGTCTGGAATAGCAGGTCAGTGAAAGTATACAATAGCAGGTTAGCAAAAGTGTAGAATAGCAGGTCAGTGAAAGTATACAATAGCAAGTCAGTGAAAGTATACAATAGCAGGTCAGTGAAAGTATACAATAGCAGGTCAATGAAAGTGTGAGACAGCAAGTAAGTGAAAGTCTGGGGTAGCAAGTAGGTGAAAGTATGGGACAGCGAATCAGTGACAGTTTCAGACAATCTTTTATCTTATTTGCTCACTGTCTGACTGCTGTCCTGTCTGTTCACAGTCTGACTGCTGACCTGTTTGCTCATTCTCAGACTACTGTCCTGTCTCCCAGACTGCTGCTCTGTTTGCTCATGCTTTTAAACTACCATCTAATTCCTACATCTCTTCAATCTTTTGTTAATAATTATTATTCAATTATTCATATGATAAACCAACACATATGGAAGTCTTCAAGACTTGTCCTTCTCTTGCTCTCAAACGCCATGGCAGTTGGCCAGCAAAGCAAGCACACACAACAACCAGATAGAATTGCCTAACACAGCAATCAACAACTCAACCTGTAAAATGAAGCACAAGCGACGTGTAGATAAAAGACGAGGAGAGAACAAGACGAGGAGAGACTGTCTGCTAGACTCACCGTTCACGACTAGCAGGCGGACATACTTGTGGAGCTCTCTTGTCATGGAAAGCACAGAAATGAGGAAACCCAAAACTAGGACTAGGTGGAACGAAACAGATTTTTTCTTGACAACATAAAAAAGTAGAATTTATTTGCACTCTGATGTACACGAAGTATACAAGCTTGTTATTTCCCCGAGCAAAGTGTTGATAAAAGCATGCGATATAGAATGCGTTTTGTGATGGGAGTAGAGAGAGACAGAGAGAGAGAAAGAGAGAACGAAAAAATTGTATTTCAAAAGGGTCACAAATTGTGTGCAAGTAAAAGGGAGGGGGGGGGGGGGCAAAAGAGGGGGGGGGGGCAAAAGAGGGGGGGGTGGAGTGGAGCGTTTAAATTTCATTTTTACCCGAGACAGTAAAAAAGACTTTGCACAACCTTACCGAGTATTCAAACCCTGGTCTTTCGCATGACAGTCCAGCGCTCTTGACCGTTCGACCATGAGCGCCTTGTCGCTGACACTAGATAGGGGTGTCTTCATACCTGACGCCGTTTCTCCTATGTATCACTCTTAAGGAATCTGACTTCATGCGAGTGGGGGTGCTGAAACTGACAACAAAGAGATAAAAAGGCAGAGAGAGAGAGAGAGAGAGAGAGAGAGAGAGAGAGAGAGAGAGAGAGAGAGAGAGAGAGAGAGAGAGACATACACACGGAGGCAGGGAGAAGAGACAGAAAAAGACCCAGAGAGATACATGGAGAGACAAAGAGAGAAACATAGAGAGAAGCGAGAGAGAGAGAGAGAGAGAGAGGAGCGAGAGAGAGAGAGAGCAATGGCAGATTGAGAGAGAGATAGAGCGAGAGAGAGAGAGAGAGAGAGAGAGAGAGAAGGAGAGTTGCACTGCACGCATAGTAGCACATTTGTTCTTTGAATGAGACCGTGGTTGATTAATGAAGGTAAGAAATGAATGTACATAGTGGTGAAGCCAAGCTTCTCTGTAGTGACGTCACCTGACTGAGTCTTCAACAGTCAATGAAAGTCTACAGACCCAAAGGCTGATCAAAGCATCACAAACTGTAACATTGCACTGTTCGTCCTTTTACTGAAGTACCATGGCAGCTAAATCGATCCAGTATGTCGGTGTACAAGACTCTCTCCCTCTCTCTCTTTGCGCTACACAGTTTCCCCCCCCCCCCCCCCCCCGCCTTTTTGAAAGCACTCTTTTTTCAGCTCTATAGTGGTAAACACTGTGTGGTAAGTACCGCCAGCTACTACCAATAGACACTTTGTGGTAAGTACCGCCACCTACTAATGGACATTTTGTGGTAAGAACCGCCAGCTACCAATAGACACTTTGTGGTAAGTACCGCCACCTACCAATAAACACTTTGTGGTAAGTACTGCCAACTACCAATAGACACTTTGTGGTAAGTACTGCCAACTACCAATAGACACTTTGTGGTAAGTACTGCCAACTACCAATAGACACTTTGTGGTAAGTACTGCCAACTACCAATAGACACTTTGTGGTAAGTACTGCCAACTACCAATAGACACTTTGTGGTAAGTACTGCCAACTACCAATAGACACTTTGTGGTAAGTACTGCCAACTACCAATAGACACTTTGTGGTAAGTACTGCCAACTACCAATAGACACTTTGTGGTAAGTACTGCCAACTACCAATAGACACTTTGTGGTAAGTACTGCCAACTACCAATAGACACTTTGTGGTAAGTACTGCCAACTACCAATAGACACTTTGTGTTGAATACCGTCACGTACCAATAGATATTGTGTAGTGAATACCGCCAGCTACTTCCAATAGACATTTCGTAGTGAGTAAGGTCACCTACCAATAGAAATTTCGCAGTGAGTACCGCCACATACCAATAGACACTTTATAGTAGGTTCCGCCACCTACCAATAGACACTGTGTGGTGAGTACCGCCACCTACTAATGGACACCTTGTGGTGAGTACCGCCACCTACCAATAGACACTTTGTACTGAGTACCGCCAGCTACTACCAATTGACACTTTAGGTAAGTACCGCCACCTACCAATAGACATCATGTGGTGAGTACACCACCGGCCAATAGACACTTTGTGTTGAATACCGCCACCTAACAATAGACACTCTGCGGTGAATACCGCCAGCTACTACCAATAGACATTTTGTAGTGAGTAAAGTCACCTACCAATAGAAATTTTGCAGTGAGTACCGCCACATACCAATAGACACTTTATGGTAGGTTCAGCCACCTACCAATAGACACTTTGTGGTGAGTACCGCCACCTACCAATAGAAATTTCGTAGTGAGTACCGCCACCTACCAATAGACACTTTGTGGTGAGTACCGCCAGCTATTACCAATAGACACTTTGTGGTAAGTACTGCCACCTACCAATAGACATTCTGTGGTAAGTACCGCCACCTACTAATAGACATTCTGTGGTAAGTACCGTCAACAACCAATAGACGTTCTGTGGTAAGTACCGCCACCTACCAATAGACATTCTGTGGTAAGTACCGTCAACTACCAATAGACATTCTGTGGTAAGTACTGCCACCTACCAATAGACACTTTGTGGTAAGTACCGCCACCTACCAATAGACATCATGTGGTGAGTACCGTCACCTACCAATAGACACTTTGTGGTGAGTACCGCCACCTACCAATAGACACTTTGTGGTGAGTACTGCCAGCTACCAATAGACACTTTGTGGTGAGTACTGCCAGCTACCAATAGACACTTTGTGGTGAGTACCGCCACCTACCAATAGACACCTTGTGGCAAGTACCGCCACCTACCAATAGACACTTTGTGGTGAGTACCGCCACCTACCAATAGACACTTTGTGGTGAGTACTGCCACAAACCAGTTGACATTTTATGATGAGTATGAAAAGTACTGGGTATGCCTAATGTTAAATAAGTTCTGCCGTATGGAGCGAATACACGAAGACAAACTAAAGCAGAGTAGTTGGTATGGTTGAATAACGTGTGTGGCGATTTAGGGGAAACTAAACAGATTCCACTGAATAAAGAAGTGAAGAGAAGATGTGGGTACTGGATAGGACAGGCGTTGAGAAAACGTGAGAACATTATAACTAGAATGTTTTTACACTGAGACCTACATGGACGTAGAAATAAAGGCAGAAACACAGAGACTGAAACTAGAGAGTTAAGGTAAACGTGGGGAGCAGATAGCAATAGGAAAGGATAGGAGCACTTTGCTACCTTAGTTTGCTGGGTGCTTGAGCTCCACTGAAGGATAAGCGTCAGAAAAAAAAAATGTCCGGGGAAAGATCGTTACTCGGCCTTTTGGCTAAGATCAAAGTGTAGCTCTGCTGGACTGGTCTGGCCAGGAGAGCCGGGATCGGTCACAAAAGCAAGTCATGGCTGAAACCCAAGCGCCCGTTCTGTCTGGATTATCGACGTAATATCCTCCGGGTAATCGGGCTGCCAGACTGGGCATTTTGGAGACCGATCCAGTAAAAACACAAAAATGTCGGGGGTAAAATCCTATGGTTTTTATAACGTTTACGCCGCAAACGCTGATGGATTAGACATACAAAGATAAGAAAAAAAAAACTAGCAGATGCGATGTTACCTATAGCAAGCACACGCGAGCTCCTTAGAGTAAACACTTTGAGATATACATCTTTCCGTGGCAATTGACGGATCTGAGTTATGCACCCTTACTCAGTCTCTGAAGAAACAAAAACACAACTTACGAACAGAAACGTTACAGGGAAATAAATCCTAGAATACCATGGACCTAGAAGAAGAAAAACACTGACATTTAACACGATTCAAGCACCGAGGAGAACCGGCTCATAAACAGCATCCTGTCCCGAAAGCTGACAGATTTTAGACACTTTAAACGATATGGTACAACTAAATACTTTATGGAGTGGGACAGGCAGAACTACAAACATTAGATTTCTAAGAGCATGCATCTTTCCCAGTGCAACATACGCCTGTGAGACCGGGACACATGCTAAATAAACTGAACAGAGCATAAATAATGCCCTTGAATACAGACGGGTTCTAAAAAAATCAAGGGTAAAGAAAAGAACACATACATCCATACTTCAAGAACTGAATATTGAAGAAAGTTGGCTATTAAAGATGATAAACACACACAAAAACTGAAATATTTTGGTCACTCGAAACGTCATGAAAGTTTAAAGAGAACAATAGTTGAGGGGTATATGCCTGGAAAGAGTGGAAGAGGAAGGCCAAAGAGAAGATGGGTGCAGGATATGGCGGATGATCTCCAGAAGGGTGTATCGGACGTGGGACATCTTGCTTGTGATCAAGAAGTTTTCCAGAAAGTTGTTATGGGAGCATGGTTCTGCATAAGACATACTTCTGACTGAAACGTAATAGGGGCCTAGAGAGAAGGGTGATGGAGGGTACGAAGAAACGAAGCAGAGGCAGACCTCGGCGAAGTTGTGTACAAAACAGTGAAGAGGTATTTGCCATGAAAGCACATAGGGCTGGAGAAATGGCTAGAAAAAGACCTTTAATAGTGCAGTGACGAGAGGGGCGTTCTGTAAATGACAAATATTGATTAATACTGATGACGATGATGCTACGATCAAAGCCTGGTGGGTAATGCGGTACAGAACAAAGTATTAGTTAAAAACATACCAATGCTAGGTCACAAGCCAGACTAGACTTAATCGATTTGTCGAAAGTTTTAATTTCAAAGTTTCACTTATAGACCTTGTAACACATTTGAACTTCAACAAAGACATTTCTCAAAGCCATTGACAAAACTATTGATTCAGTGTTGGACCAATATAAATGCCACGGCATGTGGTTGCAGTTAATCATTGTTATGAAAATTGCTATCCCTCCGTGAATGCCCGGAACCGGATAAGTGGTCGTTGGCTAACAGATATTGTTGGCGGGGATTTGTTTGTGCTAATTATTTATTATTTAGATTTTACCAGATGCTGGGCAGTTTAAAAGAAAAATGTTACAAGCTGTTTTAAACTGTTCGCGTGCTCACTCGCCTGCTCGTTTCTCACAGTCTGGTATTGATTTGTGCTCATAAAGGACCAAAATAAGTAATAATAAAATACTAACACACACATCTGATTTTTTACTTAAAAAACAAAGACCTTGGTTCCCAGGTCGACCCAGCCATAAATGAGTAGCATACAGAATCATGGGAAGTAAAGGCGGCCGGCGTGATGTTGACCACTTCTAATCTGACAGCTCCTGCAGCGTGCTTGTCTTCAGACGCATTGGTTTCGTGTTACATTTTTTGTTTAGAGCTAACAAGGCATCGCGCTCGCTCGCGAGAGAGAGAGAGAGAGAGAAAGAGAGAGAGAGAGAGAGAGAGAGGGGGGGGGGAAGTGAAAGAGATAGAGAAAGAGATAGAGAAAGAGAAAGATATGTAGAAAGAAAGAGACAGAGAGGGAAAGAGGAAAGAGAGAGAGAAAGGGAGAGAGAACGAGAGAGATGGAAAGAGAGAACTGCAGAGAGATACAGAAAGTCAGAGAAAGAGAAAGATATTCAAAGAGAGAGAGAGAGAGAGAGAGAGAGAGAGAGAGAGAGAGAGAGAGAGAAAGAGAGAGAGAGAGAACGAGAGAGAGAGGAGGGAGGGGGAGGAATCACGGGGAAAGGGAAACACACAGTGATACAATACGGCCTAGGCTTGGCGCTATGCACAGAAGGAACGTCATCCAAGACCCAAACTGTGATGGACATTGGTTCCTAAGCCTCTCTATTGTATAGCAGAAGAGCACCACCAGCACCTTTCCGTCTTTCCAGACGATAGTGTTGTATTGTGCTACGAGTAGGGATGGGACTCACAGCCCACGATGTCCAGTGTGATTGGCAAGACCCGACCGCGTTAACAAAAGTCTTTGTGACGTGACGGATGGTTTAAAATGTTTTATAATGTTGAGTAGGGATGTTCCTCTCAACACATTCCCTCCACCAGATTAACGGAACTAAAATCTGAGCTATGTTGCTCTCAGACAAAGTCCTGGATACCCAAGAAAACAGCCATATTGGCTCGTTAAGTACTTTAACATTAGCTGCACTTGGTACCCACAAGAGAAGGCAAGGAATTTTAGATGTCTATCATACTTAATGAATTATTAGACAGGGCAAGTGATTCCTCCGTCATCTACCTTCTCCCGGTGTTATTATTAATAATTAAAGAATTATTATATTATTTGAGCCCCCACCAAATGGTATTCTATCCTAACAGTTTAATTAAACATGTAAGAACAGACATTTGGAATTTAACAAACTATGTAGTTTAAAACTTGACATACAGCTTTATTTACTACAATGAAATTCCCAGTTTGTTGATTTACACAAACAGTGACTGGTTAATGAAAGTGACACGCTTCAGCGAGACAAACAGCTCGGGGTTTAGAGTGGTATGATAATGATGATAAAAAGTTAACATAAAGGGGTTAACTCAACTTATAAGCCTCTGACAGCCGTGAGGAACTGTCAAGCTTGTCCAACTCTTCCTTGTCTGTTGTCTGCCTGTTTCAGCTTATTCTCCACTTCATCCCCACCTCGTTCTCCACATCGTTCTCCACCTCGTTCTCCACCTCGTTCTCCACCTCGTTCCCAGCTGGCCGAGTCTAACACAATGTAGCTACTTCATGGACTGATCGTCACATGGGCGCTGTAATCATGGAAACAAAACACATACGTGTAGTATCTTGACTTACACTAAGAATACATGTATCAATTAATACAACATATAATAATAAGATATAGCCCATCACTCCTCCTCATATTCCACATCCTCTCCAGTCTAGTCTGAAGGTCTTTTGTCTTACATGGGCGTCACATATCCTGCCTTCCCTCAAATGCTATGTCATGATAGTTGACTTTCTAAGTCTGTTGTCCGTCTTCACTCAGACTTCGAATTGGCTGACATAGATTTGACATAAACATGTGGCGCAGGTTATGTGCTGAACCCGCAAACAATTTATATGTGCACGCTGTCCTGAATATTATCTTTCAGTGACCGTGAATTCTATACACCCATCATCCTTCCCCTGGGGTTATAAATCCCCTGTTCAGGTGAACACATTAAGTGAGCACATGGTGGGCACACAAAACGTAGCAGCATCACTGCACATATTTGGGCATCATTTCCCACAGTCCCAACTCATATTTTGGCTGATCGTGAAAACAATATAATTACATTTCATTATAGCAAATGTCATTGTTCACATCTTATTTTATACACATGAAAACATACAATGAAAAACATGTGACACAAACATACAAGAAATAGGAATAGTTTAGCAGTTCCCTAACTGAGATACTGAATATTCACAAAGAACTATTTCAAGCAGAATGTGCAGACAAATTAGGAAAAGGTAGTATAGACTAAAAGCTTAACTCCCTAACCTAAGTATACAAGATTAAAATTAATATTCACCTGGGAACTTTTCCATCTATCGCCAAACCAGAGTACGACAGTAAAATATACCTTTACGTCGACCTGTGTTTGTTTGCCGGCAGGCTGCGATTAATGACGGGAATTCCACAGGCTCGAAGTATAAGTATCAATCTATTGTCCAAATTAAACTCCTCCCTTTACTTAGTTTTTAACCAACCCTCAAGATGATGGCTTAAGCTCCGCCTCTGAAGTACCTATCAAATCAAATTAGCTAACAAGTGGCCTGTCAGTCAATTCTGGACTAACATCCCTAGAGCAAACATTCTTAAGTGCCCTAATCTAGTTTACACCGAATCTAACTGGCCGGTGTGAAAGACGGTCAGTGAAGCCATTGTGTTTCCTACGTGACCAAAATCAAGATAAAACATTCCTAATTGCCAAACATCTGTTCTCTCCAGAATTACACTGACGTGTTAAACTCCGACCTCCCGGCTCCACAATGTCTAGCGTCTACTCAATTCACCTGTTCAAAAGGGCCCCGCTCAGTCTCTACAGTCTGGTCAGGAGATAACATTCTGACACTGGCGTGAGAATCCAACCTCATATCCCTGGTCTGAACCAGCGGGCTGTATTACGTAGTGTTAGGTAATTTTAAACAAAGCGCAGAGGCTTTGTCTGGGAGAAGGTTGGTAACATTTAAATCAATTTGTTTTAAAGTAATATTAGGGTAAAGGGCAGAGTAAATATAATCCTCTCTCTTTAGAACCAGAAGAACTTATTACAAGTACTAACTTCTGGAATCACTGAGATCGTATCGTGACAGTCTTCCAGAATTATAGCATGGGATTTCAGAACCGTTGTTGTCAACCTTTGTGTTTAGTCTATTTATTCTCAGACGCTGAGCTCTCACCTTCTCTACAGTCATTTCTTCCTTCATTCACAGCAGCAGAAGAAGAGGAAGTTGAGGAGGAGCAAGTGGTGGAGGAGAAGAATTAATAGTAGTAGTAGTGGCAGCAGCAGCAGCAGTAGTAGTAGTAGTAGTAGTAGTAGTAGTAGTAGTAGTAGTAGTAGTAGTAGTAGTAGTAGTAGTAGTAGTAGTAGTAGTAGTGGTAGTAGCAGCAGCAGTAATAATAGTAGTAGCAGCAGCAGTAAAGGAGGAGGAGGAAGAAGAAGAAGAAGAAGAAGAAGAAGAAGAAGAAGAAGAAGAAGAAGAAGAAGAAGAAGAAGAAGAAGAAGAAGAAGAAGAAGAAGAAGAAGAAGAAGAAGAAGAAGAAGAAAAAGAAGATGAAGAAGAAGAAGAAGAAGAAGAAGAAGAAGAAGAAGAAGAAGAAGAAGAAGAAGAAGAAGAAGAAGAAGAAGAAGAAGAAGAAGAAGAAGAAGAAGAAGAAGAAGAAGAAGAAGAAGAAGAGAAAGAAGAAGAAGAAGAAGAAGAAGAAGAAGAAGAAGAAGAAAAAGAAGAAGAAGAAGAAGAAGAAGAAGAAGAAGAAGAAGAAGAAGAAGAAGAAGAAGAAGAAGAAGAAGAAGAAGAATCTTAGGTCTTTCTAATTGTGGAAAGTATTTAAAGAAAAAGGAATTCATTGGAGTTCAGCTAGATCTGTCCATAAAATAACGATTGGTGGAGCGCAAGTTCACAAGTTCGAAGTTGGTAAACATGCCTTATCCAATAAGGGTTACACAATATGATATTATAAGCTGGTCCCTTTGTATGAGACAAAAATCTGTTTTTATTTGTTAGTGTCTGCTCAGTTACGTGATATACCAGCGCCCGACAGAATAAATGAAAGACACAATGCAACGTTTACGTCTGTTGGTCGCTGTCTGTAGTTTGCGTTCCTATTTAAGAGTAGTTAGTAAGTAAAAAAAAAAAAAAAACGCCATTTCTCGTCGTTGTCTGGTTTGGTTTATTTCTGCGGAATTCCCGACATTGTTGGACACTACGTAAGTTGATCACACTGCCCATCTAGTGTCTATTTGTCTAAACAAATGTGTCTAGCATAAACTTACTTTACTTACATACTCATCGTTACCAATATTCCCGATGAAGTTGGGGACGGAGCGCTCATGGGAGTGTCCTGAGTACCCAGATGTCGATTTTTAATCAACATTTATCGTAGCCATGTTAACCTATTACGACCGTGTACGGTTGTGGTCAGGCTTGCGTGACTCTCTTAACTGTAACAAAAATAAAAAACAAACTGTCAATAACTGCCTTTATTATGACACTTCTGCAGTGCAGGAAGGTGGGTCTTTGGATCTGAGGACTTACAGCGTCATGACTAGTGCTGTCGCCACGACTGTGCTGATGAGGATACCCTCTTAACTGATATTGTATACTTTAACTTGCCCACTCCTAGTAAACAGACTGTTATTATTTGTATTGAAATGTCAAAGTTGTTCAGGGAATATACATTTCTAAGGATATTCTTGAGCAGGGCTATACATTTCTAAGGATATTCTTGAGCAGGGCTATACATTTCGCTGGTGACAGCCCACCGGTGCGCAGTAGTGGTATCTTTTTTTAAGCAATATTTTGTCAGCGCTGATGTAGTAGACACTTTGTAGTGAGCATCGGCACCCTTTTATGATTCTTTGTGGTATATTCCGGCACCTTTTTTTCCTTCGGAAAAAAAAAACCCTACTTCTAAGGGAATTCTTGGCCAATTCCAAAGAAGTATATGACAATAGAAGACACGCTAAAACAAATCTCCATCACCTTATTTGTGTTCAAGGTTGTAAACTCCGGCGGAATGTTCTGGTTGTTCGTCCATTTCTGGACTTATATCTTGTCTCATAACTTGCGTTTTGTGTTCACATCAATTTTACAGATTTAGCTTATTTGTATGCAGACTGTAAGTTAATTGTGTCTGAGGCAGATGCACCCCGAGTTAAAAGAAAACACCTAATCAGTTGACTGTTACGACATGCTTGTTGGGGTTGAAAAGGGGACCCACAGTGGGTCTATCCCCCCCCCCCCCCCACCCCACACATACATAGGGACACTGGAAACCACAAGTGAAAATGATATTCTGTAAATATCCCCCGCCCCCCCACCACCACACACACACACACACACACACACACACACACACACACACACACACACACACACACACACACACACACACACACACACACACACACACAAAACCTGGCATCCAGATCACTGAAAATTAACCTATCAATGGACACATTTAATATAATTGTTGAAATCTGCATATTATTACATTGCTAAAAACATTGGACAATAAATAACTATACAGATTATAATAAGATCCACTTTATTTGAAAGATCTATATTAATATATCCAAATGATAACCTAGAAAAATTTAACAGGATATCAATAATGACACTTATTGTCTAGAGCAATTCTGTACTCGCGGCCGTTACATTTGCAAAACATTCGATTCTGTGCGTGTGTTTAGAAAGTGAAAAGTAAAAATTACAATTAGGTGGAGATAGAATGCAGAGCGGCTGGACAAATAATATAAGACAATGGGAATTTAGGCAGCGATATATAGGTTCGAATCCTCCGTAAGGTTATGTCCTAGCCTGATCGTGGTGACTGCACTAGCCCCGTCGCCCTAATCCTGCAGGCTGAAAGACACCTGTCTACACCGCAAAAGTTGTCAATACAAGTTGTAGTGACAATCTGGCAGTAGTTTTGACAGCAAAGATAACAACTCCAGTACCTGAAGTACAGATGACTGCCTCTAGAGGGAATACTCCAGACGACAGGCAGTCGAGGAAACAATGTAGATGACAGGTCGTAGACGATGACAGGTCGTAGAGGGAATAATGTAGATGACAGGTCGTAGAGGGAGTAATGTAGATGACAAGTCGTAGAGGTAATAATGTAGATGACAGGTCGTAAAGGGAATAATGTAGATGATAGGTCGTAGAGAGAATAATGTAGATGACAAGTCGTAGACGATGACAGGTCGTAAAGGGAATAATTTAGATGACAAGTCGTAGAGGGAATAATGTAGATGACAGGTCGTAGAGGGAATAATATAGATGATAGGTCGTAGAGGGAATAATGTAGATGACAGGTCGTAGAGGTAATAATGTAGATGACAGGTCGTAAAGGGAATAATGTAGATGATAGGTCGTAGAGAGAATAATGTAGATGACAAGTCGTAGACGATGACAGGTCGTAAAGGGAATAATTTAGATGACAAGTCGTAGAGGGAATAATGTAGATGACAGGTCGTAGAGGGAATAATATAGATGATAGGTCGTAGAGGGAATAATGTAGATGACAGGTCGTAGAGGGAATAATGTAGATGGCAGGTCGTAGAGGGAATAACATAGATGGCATCCTGCAGATGGAATATTACAGGCAGATGACAGGTCGTAGAGGGAATAATGTATATGACAGATCGTAGAGGGAATAATGTAGATGACAGGCCGTAAAGGAAATAATGTAGATGACAGGTCGTAGAGGGAATAATGTAGATAACAGGTCGTAGAGGGAAATAACACAGATGACATTCTGTAGATGGAATACTGCAGACAGATGACAGGTCGTAGAGGAAATAATGTAGATGACAGGTCGTAAAGAGAAAAAAAAAACAGATGACACCCTGCAGATGGAATACTCCAGACATATGACAGGTCGTAGAGGAAATAATTTATATATGATAGGCGTTAGAGGGAATAATGTAGATGACAGGTCGCAGAGGGAATAATGTAGATGAAAGGTCGCAGAGGGGATAATGTAGATGATAGGTCGTAGAGGGAATAATGTAGATGACAGGTCGTAGAGGAAATAATGTAGACGACAGGTCGTAGAGGGAATAATGTGGATGACAGGTCGTAGAGGGAATACTGCAGACAGATGACAGGTCGTAGAGGAAATAATGTAGATGACAGGTCGTAGAGGGAATAATGTAGATGACAGGTCGTAGAGGGAATAATTTGGATAACAGGTCGTAGAGGGAATAACATAGATGACATCCTGCATATGGAATATTACAGGCAGATGACAGGTCGTAGAGGGAATAATGTATATGACAGGTCGTAGAGGGAATAATGTAGATGACAGGTCGTAGAGGAAAAAATGTAGATGACAGGTCGTAGAGGGAATAATGTAGATAACAGGTCGTAGAGGGAAATAACACAGATGACAACCTGTAGATGGAATATTGCAGACAGATGACAGGTCGTAGAGGGAATAATGTAGATGGCAGGTCGTAGAGGGAATAATGTAGATGAAAGATCGTAGAGGAAATAATGTAGATGACAGGTCGTAGAGAGAGAAAAAAACAGATGACACCCTGCAGATGGAATACTACAGACATATGACAGGTCGTAGAGGGAATAATGTAGATGACAGGCCGTAGAGGAAATAATGTAGATGACAAGTCGTAGAGGAAACAATGTAGATGACAAGTCGTAGACGGAATAGCACGATGACATACTATAGATGGAATGCTACAGACAGATGATAGGCCGTAGAGGGAATAATGTAGACGATAGGTTGTAGAGGAAATAATGTAGATGACAGGTCGCAGAGGAAATAACAAGATTACATCCTGTAGATGGAATACTACAGATAGATGATAGGCTGTAGAGGAAATAATGTAGATGGCAGGTCGTAGAGGGAATAACACAGATGCCATCATGTAGATGGAATACTACAGATAGATGACAGGTCGTATATGGAATAATGTAGATGACAGGTCGTAGAGGGGATAACACAGGTACATCCTGTAGATGAAATACTACAGATGGATACCATTTTGTAGAGAAAATAATGTAGATGACAAGTCGTAGAGGGAATAACACAGATGACATTTTGTTCATTGAATATTACGGACAGATGACATGTCGTAGAGGGAATAATACAGACGACATCCTGTAGATTGAATACTACAGACAGATGACAGGTCGTAGAGATAATAATGTAGATGACAGGTCGTAGAGGGAATAATGTAGATGACATGTCGTAGAGGGAATAACACAGATGACATCCTGTAGATGGAATACTACAGACAGGTGACAGGTCGTAGA
>CAJHNH020002785.1:0-2500 GCA_905116865.2 Candidula unifasciata
AGTCAGCGTGATGATGACCACATCACCTACTGAGATATAACCCACATCACCTACTGAGATATAACCCACATCACCTACTGAGATCTAACCCACATCACCTACTGAGATATAACCCACATCACCTACTGAGATCTAACCCACATTACCTATTGAGATATAACCCACATTACCTACTGAGATCTAACCCACATCACCTACTGAGATCTAACCCACATCACCTACTGAGATATAACCCACATTACCTACTGAGATATAACCCACATTACCTACTGAGATCTAACCCACATCACCTACTGAGATCTAACCCACATCACCTACTGAGATATAACCCACATCACCTACTGAGATATAACCCACATTACCTACTGAGATATAACCCACATTACCTACTGAGATATAACCCACATCACCTACTGAGATCTAACCCACATTACCTATTGAGATATAACCCACATTACCTACTGAGATCTAACCCACATCACCTACTGAGATCTAACCCACATCACCTACTGAGATATAACCCACATTACCTACTGAGATATAACCCACATTACCTACTGAGATCTAACCCACATCACCTACTGAGATCTAACCCACATCACCTACTGAGATATAACCCACATCACCTACTGAGATATAACCCACATTACCTACTGAGATATAACCCACATTACCTACTGAGATATAACCCACATCACCTACTGAGATATAACCCACATAACCTACTGAGAACTAACGCTATACGCCTGAAGTCGTTAAAAAGGGTCCTTTACTTTACTTTTCTGCTGTTTTTACATGTAAAACAAACACTTGTGGGAGTAAGTCCCTGGGAAAAGCCACTAATTTAACCACCCGAAGCCGAGTGGGCAACTATATCAGACAGCGTGTGTGTGTGTATGTATCCCACCATTACATCACACAAGCGATAAACGATAAACACATGGTGACAAAAAGTGCCATCATGCGGATGAGGATCATCCGTGGAGAGGTCCCGCATCCCAGTTCAGCCGTTAGGCCATATTTAAGGGCCCTCATTGAAAAAGCCAGGGTGGGGGCTTTAAAATAACTAAAAAGTGCATCCCACATAGGGACAACGAAAATTATATAAGACAGCTTAAGTTTTTTTTTTAATTTTATTATTAATATCCAGAAACCATGAGTTGTTAACCCTTTAGCTCGGTACTATGGATATCGCAACACTTAAGCCCTGAGTAAATGATAGATACCGTAAATCTGGGAGAAATGTGGCTTTTCTGCCTACCCCCGGGCGTGAGCCCGGACCACAAGGAGTTCGTCCCCCGGTCGCCGCGAAAGTCAGGTTTAACCAACTGAACTAGCCAGCTGGGCTACACACAGGTTAAATATATTTACGAACTATCTTGGAAAAATGTTATAAAACAAAAGCTATGTGAATGAAAGAACTCTCTATAATAAAATGAGTTAACTTCCCCCCCCCCCCCCCCCACCCATCCCCCCTCCCAACCCCGGAAACCTGCAGGAGACAGCTAGAAGACAGTTACAACAATTCTGCCGCTTTGCTGTTGAAATTATAAACGATAGGACCGATTTTATTTAATGACGATTCCGTGCACACACGACAGAGTACACGGGCATTAGTCTTCCTACGACAGTGACGGATAGACTAACTTAATCTGTATGCAAATTTGGGATCAATACTGCATTATTGAGGTGAAAATCAGGGCTTGCCAGAAAGGCCAGTCTTGGAGTATATAACACTAGGCTATTCAACTAGCAGTCCGTGGACCAAATCTGGTCTGCGGAGACTTAGCAAGTGGCCCACTGATCTTCGCCAGTGTAATAATATCTTGATTTGCTAGGGCTAGGTTCTCTGGTATGAGACTATCCTCATTTGTAAAATTTTGACTCCGGATTAAACTTAGTTGAATAGCCCTGAGTTGGACACTACTTTTTACAGACTGTCGTGGAGTGAACAGCCAACCCTACACGATGGACGAGTCGTGACGCTGACTTCCCTCGCGGGCACGTCACATTTCAAACTTAAACCCGTCCGGAGGGGTATATAGTCCCTTATATTGATATAAACCTTTATCTGGTGAAATATTCATTTCTAGACCCTCTAGTTGCCTTGAGAAATCTTAATTTTCAAAATTGCAACTGTGGGCTGAGTATTTCTGGTGTTTAATTCAAATATTCCTTTAAGCCTGTTTACTCCTTGGGCATCAATAAGGGACTTCTTTCCTAGAGACGCTAGCGGGGATTTTCAGCGGGATTCTTTAGCCTGATCTCCAAAGTGTCAAGAGGTGTATACAGTCTCTGAATGAAATTGGCGCATTCAAAGTACCAGTTTTATCGTTGAAGAATCCCTAGCTTGGGTAAGTTGATTATAGTTTACGAGTACCATAATATATGTCTTTTTAAAGTTGGCCACTGCTGCAAAGAGGGAAGATTCAGCTGTGTGATCGCACAGAGTTTGGCCGTTCTTGAAGTCCAGAGATCAGGCTCCGAACATTAAACCTTT
>CAJHNH020002785.1:7500-42500 GCA_905116865.2 Candidula unifasciata
CACCCGTGCAACTGAAAATTATAAAATAAAAAGGACACGGCAAATATAAGCCCACATGCAAAAATTCGTGTTGATCTGTACTGGAAAATTTTGAAATATTTGTCAAAGTGTGAGGGTATGACTTTTGAAAAACACTAAAATGTCTTGTCCCTTTTAATGGATTTATGTTAATATAAAGATTCTGAATTATAAGTATTTATGTCATAAAAATGCTACAAAAGTTGATTGTTTTGATGTTTATGTAAACAAAACAAGCACACAGTATGGCGACAGGTAACCAAGGACGCTTACGTGCATTGCTGACCGCGAAGCTGTCAGTGACGTCCAGCAGAGATGTCTGGTTTACCAGCTGGTAGCGGTAGGCGTGGGCGTATGCCCTGTTGAACATGTGCACCTGGTACTGGAAGGCGGTCACTGCTTGAGTAGACTTCCGGTCAAATATTCCACCTGGACACAGAGCAGTGGACACGTCAGTGGTCAGTCAGGCAACCACAAATGAGCTATTGAGCCTATAGAGACAACATGCAGACAGACAGACAGACAGACAGACAGACAGACAGACAGACAGACAGACAGACAGACAGACAGACAGACAGACAGACAGACAGACAGACAGACAGACAGACAGACAGACAGACAGACAGACAGACAGACAAAGAACAAACGAGATGCAGACAAACAGAAGCCACGCGATGCATAGCTCTGCAGACAGACGACAAACATATAGAAGACTTCACATCGACAAATGCTAATATATATATATATATATAGTCCAACCACATTCCAAAAACAACACAGACAGACAGACAAACAGGGGATTCACAGACACATACGTATATACTGTAATAGACAGACATATACTAATATATTGATAATCGAACCACACAGACACAGACGACAGTGTCCGACACAGTGTATACAGATAAACACACTGTCGGACGGAAAACAGGAATGCAGTCATAAAAAGTGAGTGCACAAATAGGCAAGCGAAAGTCACATACGACACACAGAAAACAGTATCATTCATAGACATAGACATAAAGACAAACTTATAAACATCAAATCAGAAATACTATAAATAGACAAACAGGCCAGCAGTGTATCATCGGCATATCGGATCTCTGGTATTTCATTACCACCGATATGTAGGGCATCATATTGCTCTCTGTTTATATAATCTTTGACATTTCTCATTATCACAGTAGGTAAGGATCTAAAAATTCCTGTTCATTTTCCCTGCTTTTTAGTCAATTTAGTAAACGCCCATGTCTGATACTGATAGCACACGGTTGGTGGGCGTATGCCCATATTTTGTCTTTTAAGCTCTTTTGGGATAGCGGGATTTCAAAATTGGGATCAGTCGATACGCGATAAGGTTGGTTTCGTATGCCAGTTGAGAAACATATATACTGTAATCAACTTATCTGGACTCTCTGAATGGCTAATATATACTTCATTTTGTTTGTTCGCTGGCTGTATGTTCCAGCGGAAAGTTCTGGTTTTTTTCGCCCATTTGGATTTTGGCTTTGTACTAGAGCCTGAGTTGTGTGTTTACATCCAATTTTACTGGCTTATTTATGTTCAGCTGATTATTCCTTGCTGCTCGGGTTGATGCACTCCGACTTCAAAGGAAGCCTCCAGTTGGTGGATTCCTACGACATAATTGTTGGGGAGGTAATGTGGACCAAGTCTCGTTTTCCCCCACAGTGGAGCTCCAGAACCCCACACGGTAATGCTGATGTAGAAAGACACAGTTTAGAATGACATAAAACAGAAATGACGCGATGAATAAAATACAGAAGCCATTAGTTACCAGGGGCCATTAGTACTCAGCCATCTGGTGGAAAAGACATCCAGTAAAACAAAAAAATACACTGGTACTGTCATGTAATAAGATCTAACTGACTCTCGAAAAAAATACGTTAGGGCTCAGTAGAGTGGAATAGGCAGACCAAGAAAGATATAGAACTTGACTGACTGGACAGGCATTAGGCATGCAAACATGATGCCAATTGCACATGTCCGTCAAAGGTGGAGGGAACTGATCAGGCAGTCATCAGCAAACTGGTGACCCAAAGACTCGCAGTGTTACAGGATGAAGATGATCTTGTGGGAGAATAGACGGACGGATAGGTTAGCGGGGTTAGTGGATGAATGGAAAGATGGATGCATGCGTGGATGCATGGATAAATCGATAGAAATAGACATGAATGTAAATGAAGATGGATTAAAAGTTCGGTTGGTGAATTAAAGACGGGTAGAAGATGACGAGGCCGACTTCTACTACGGTATAACGATGTGTGCAAGCAGGGCATGAATGATACAGGTAGTGAGGTGGACTCAGGGGAACAAAAATGCAATGGACCGTGTTGTGTGGAGAGGGCATTTCAGGCAGGGAATGAGAAGAAAGAAAAAAATGATTGCAGAAAAGATAAGAGCTGAGCGTCTGAAAAGAAACGTTGACAACAATGGTCATGAAATCCCAAGCTATCATTCTGGAATACTTTTCTTGACACAGGCTGGTCTTGCTAGTCACACTCGCCGTCGCCATGGGCTGTAAGTCTCACGTCTACTCACAGCGCAATATAACACTATCGTCTGAAAAGACAGAAAGGTGCCAATCATCATCAATCAATAGTTCGATTCCCCTAATACCCACAGACAAGCAAAATGACATTCAAAGAATCTGTTTAAATAAACAGTGTGAATAATTTAAAGAAACTATAATTAACAGATAGACACAAAGAGGAAAGTCTGAAATAAAGAAAGACTGAAATAAAAACAACCATCAGGGATACAATATAAACGGTAATGTGAAATAAGGCACGCCTTCACATAGCAAAACCGAGTACAGGTGTTGGACCAATCTAATTGTCTGCCCCTGCGTGTAGTAATTGTTCTGCTGGGGTGGCGGTAATGGACGCTCCAACGATGGTCTCACGAAAACTGGGACATTTCTCAGCTTCAGGGAGCCTGTCTTCTCGGCTTTACGTTTCACTTGACTATCCCTGTAGCAGATCTTACGTCATGCCGCACACATTTTTTATTCTCGAATTTTGACAAGTATATGTTGGTGTCTGTGTGTGGTTACAGATACAAATACTTCTTCAATCAACAACCAAGACGAGAAAATATCAGAGGCGGAAATGGCTGAAAAGGGGGAGGAGGTGGGGGAGTGGGGCAAGAACAGACGAACGAACTAAACTGAACAACCTTTATTTCCAAAGGGTTGAGAATTTGGCACATTGGCCCGTCTAACAGTCTGCCCTTCCAGTTCGACACCCTGTACACAGTTATTCATTCAAAAAATCATGTCAGGGTAGTAATAATAATAACAAAACCAAACATAAAATTCACAACATTATAGTATTTGTTGCAAACGCTGGAATGTGTTCTAATTATACTTAAATTATTAGACTTTAAAAAAAATTGCCTAGTAATAAATTTTAATCCAATAATTCTAAAAGTCTAAAAGGTAGCATAATTAAAACATCATCGACGAGAACTAAATATCAATATAAACACTAAAATGTTCTCGCTGGAATAGGCAAGATCAATTTAGGTGTAGAGAGAGCTATGGGAAAGACAGGAGTCAACATATGAATGAAAATGAAGAAAGATTAGCACAGTTTCGCTTGCAGTCAAACCTAGTAATTGGAGGTACCATTTTTGTACACCAGGAAATTTATAAAATAATGTGGCATTCGCCAGATGGGCTGACCAAAAACCTAACGGCAACCTCTGTGTCAACAGAAAATTCAGAACCTAATTCTGTGCATACACAAGAGCAGATGTTGGGAGTGATCACAACCTCTGCATTGAACAAATGAAATTGAAACAGCCGTCAAAAAGCAAACACAGCGGAGAATAGATATCAAAAGATTGATCGTCGATAGCATCCCAAAAAAATAGGGGACGACAAAAAAGTTATGAGAAAACAAATATACTAAAGTCACCAACAACAGATCATGTAGATGTAATGCTAGAGTTAACAGGTTAGTTTTGTATCCTTTACAGGACATTTGAGAACCAGCTCCCAGCATTTTTTTTACTGTTGTGGCTTTCTTAGGCAAACTCATGTCCAGTAGTTTGCCATTGCTAACTGGACGGTCGGCTTCTCGATACCACTGTCGAAACCAACGCAAGGCGCAAGGCCCGCAGCTGGGGTCGAAACCGGCACCCCGGCATTGCTAAGAGCGTTCGCAACGACTAAGTCACAGACAGCTTAAAGACCAAACTACGAATCTTCAGTTCTAACGTTAGTTTATTTCTAACATATACCAGCCAAATTTGGAGAACTACCAAAGATAGGAACAAAAGTTAAGTGAATTTGAAAAAAAAAAAAAAAATTCAGAGAAAAAAATACGAACATAAAATGGGATGAATTTTAAAAAAAAAACTTTAACAAAAAAAGTTAGAAGATCAGAGAAAAATCTGGACAATTACCTGAATCGACTCCAGTAAGACAAAGAAGGTGCAGATATACTGGGCACACTCTCAGGCAATGTGAACAAGGAATTACAAAACAAGCACTAAAGTGGAAAACAAACGATCTGAGAAGAAAAGAACTTCTAAGGGAAACATTAGGAAGATTATTATTACAAGTAGAAAAAAACTAAATGTCAAAAATCGAGAAAGTTGCATGCAACAAAGCAGAGTGGAAGAATCGAATGAGAGCCCTGTGTGACATCTAACAGCAAATGAAGGAGGATGATGAAGATGAAATGTGGCACCTACAATTTAAAACAATAATGACTGTTACTACAAAAACACTTCCATGAGAAATATACTGTACGATTAACATGCTATAGCCTTTTAAAGGGGCATGTAGTCTGTAGAGAGATAAAGTCAAATAGTTCCCACTGTATCTATCATAGTCATCATCATTATCATCATCATCGTTTGCCCTGTCGCCCTCTCACTAATTAGTTCAAAGATTTGGTCTCGCCTTATCTATCTGGCCAGACCATTCAGGTAATGTTATCTTTGTCTTCCTCTGGCTGTCTTTCTATCAGTCTTGATAGTTTGTTACCAGGTTCTCAAGTCCATTCCCTCTCATATCGCCAAACAATATTGACTAGCTACGTCTAAATGTTCTGATAAGTTTACGACTTTGATCTGTCTCGATATGGACTGCTTCGTTTGTTTTTCAATCCTTCAACGTTATTCTTAGCATTCTTTATAGAAGCCAGATCTATGCCGCGAGTGAATGTTTTTAAGCTTACCTATCTACTGCTCATGTTTCAAGACACACAATTGTGTTTATAGTGATTAGATAAGAAAAAGCAATTGGTGATATCAATTCGGGGGGTTTATCATAACTGTGATCTACGGTACGTGCTTGAATATTTACATGGAAACATGCAGCAAATGTTGAAAACTGCCCTTTTTTTCTTTCATTACGTAAGGTTTCATATGCTGTGCTCAGGTCATATCGTCTGGAGGGATGGCTCTATGTATACGCAAGTCAGTTGCGCGTCCCACGTTGTTCCCCATAGCTGGCTCTGCACTTTGCTCTTGAGGCCAGGTTTCTCTTCGTAACTTTAAGAATAGGGGCAGACCTACATAATGGGATTAGGCTTGTGTGAGAGTTGTCATTGATAGTTAGAAAAAGAATTCTTGCTTGCTACATACATCCAGTTTTAACATATGGCTGTGAATCCTGGACAATCGGTAGGCAGGCCAAACAATTTATGGAGGCCGCGGAGATGTGGTTTTACAGAAGAATGCTTAGAATACCATGGACAGCCAAAAAGAGCGACCAAGAGGTTTTGAAAGAGGCGGGAGCCCGAAGACAACTTTTCACAGACATCAGAAGGAGACAGTCATCATTTTTCGGCCATGTTATGAGAAGAGGGAAAATAGAACATGTTGTGACCACTGGAAAGATATGTGGAAGGAGAGATAGAGGAAGACAACGAGAGAAGATGCTTGACAGTCTTGTTGCATGGCATGGAGGTGTGTCGCCACACGAACTGATACATGCTGCAGGAGATCGCAGATTATGGAGAGGCATGATCGCAGTCGACAAGGCACCTGATGATGAGGATAATGATGGTCCCATCAAACATGCACATTGTGGTAACTGTACCGTCTTTATTATTTTTATTCCGGCATAATGCTGACCACGTTACCCACCTAGTGCCGAATGTTCTGTAAAAATATGGGTGCTCCTTCCATTTGCCTTATGCGCCTAAAGGCGTAAAAAGGGAACTTTATTTTTTTTGTCTACTTGGTGTGTCCTGTTCTTAAATGGAAAACTGTTGAATATTGTTTTCTCTTGAGTCTGTTGATGGGGTCTTGTAGATGTTTACTGTTGGTTTGTTCTCTCCACAATTTCGTGTATTTTCCCCATTTTTTAATTTCTGGTAATGAAAATAAATAGGTGTTTTGTTTCTCTTTTGTTTCATTCACTGAAAGTCTGTCCGCCAACCCATTTTCTGAAATGCCGCAATGGACTGGGAACATATTTAAAAAAATATTTCAATTTCAATTTGTTTTTGTTTTTTAAATATTGAAATGTCGCTTCATTCCAAAGTTATTTCATCAGCTTGTTGGCATCAATCATGTGTCTGAACTTACTTCCCAACAAAACCAACATAGATACAGTTTCTGAAGTTACTCTCCAAACTTATTGACATCAATAACGCGTTAAAAGTTTCTTCCCAAACTCACCAATTTGTGTTAAATCTCTAATATTACTGTCAAAACTTACCTACCTCAATCGTGTTTCTTACCTATAAAAAACACGCCTCTAAAGTTTCTTCCCCAGCTTACCAACTTCCTTCAAACTCACACCCCAAACTGACCAACTTCAGTCAAACTAATACCCAAAACAGACCAACTTCAGTCAAACTCATACCCCAGACTGACCAACTTCAGTCAAACTCATACCCCAGACTGACCAACTTCAGTCAAACTCTTACCCAAAACAGACCAACTTCAGTCAAACTCATACCCCAGACTGACCAACTTCAGTCAAACTCATACCCCAGACTGACCAACTTCAGTCAAACTCATACCCAAAACAGACCAACTTCAGTCAAAATCATACCCAAGACTGACCAATTTCAGTCAAACTCCTACCCCAAACTGATTAATTTCAGTGAAACTCATACGCCAAACTGACCAACTTCAGTCAAACTCATACCCCAAACTGACCAATTTCAGTCAAACTCATACCCCAAACTGACCAATTTTAGTCAAACTCATACCCAAAACTGACCAATTTTAGTCAAACTCATACCCAAAACTGACCAACTTCAGTCAAACGCATATCCGAAAACTTACCAACGCTTGTCACAGCACAAGATATTAATGTTATCTGTAGGTGGCTGTTTCACTTTCCTGATTGATTCCTAGCGCTTGTTGTAATCTTATTGTCCAAAGAGTTAAAGTTTCTTCTAGTTTCTTCTAGTGGTCACAGCGCAGGTGAAAGGTTCACACAGCGGCCACCGGTCGGGTCTGTTACCTGGGATACCAGCTAATTGAATGCTGGGCGATTAACACAAAGGCTCCTGCAGAACACAAAGGATTCGGCAGTCAAGATATTTTCCTTGTCCAAATAGGACGTTCCTTCTTTGTGAGGTTTTATTTAACCGTACTTACACGGGAGACAGTTTAATGTCTATTTATTTATTATAATGGCAGGAGTCCATTGAGAAAAGAGTGTAATTCTTTTATATTCTCAGAGTAGATAATAAAGAGTTATTATCGTACGTTTTATTGAATAATCATCATCATCTTGTGACGTGTAACTTTAATCACATTAAAGTTTATGTGGCCTGTCACAAGCGTTATTGTTGGCTTGTAAAGATAGCAACTGTATTACATGATGCTGTGTCGGTGCCAAGTGTGCCAGTTATAGAATGCAGGACTTCACTGTAGCACATCCATCAAGGAGATATCCAGCGGAATAGTAGAATAGGCACCCTAGGCCTAAATACTTGGTTCTTGAAATTACAGTGTACTACAACAAAGTGTACAACAAGTTAAGTGTACAACAGTGGATGGCCAAGCCGGTCCTTTGATGGATTTATAAACAGTGTTGATTTATCCAGTGTTCTTACTACTGACTCATAATCGCTTGAACGAATACATTTAACTGTTCGCACATAGACGTTATAAATTAACGGATCCTGAAAGGAGTTATAAACTATTTTTTTTAAGTGTATGCAGTGCTAACGAGTGTTTCTAGCAGCTTTACGAACTTATCGGACATACGTGAACTAACAGTAGGCCTTAATTGATTTACAGCTGTATAAAGTGCTGGTGACATTAGCAGTGTTATTTGACTCTATAGAATTACTCCTTTTTTTTTTCGGCCGTAATTGACATTCTTCAACGGAGTTCGGCAATGGATGCTTGAGTTTAGCATCATTACTACTAGGTTCCTGTTCGCAGTACGTCGCCTGAGGATCGCAGTACGACGCCTAAGGATTGCAGTACGACGCCTGAGGATCGCAGTACGACGCCTAAGGATCGCAGTACGACGCCTAAGGATCCCATCGACTTGAGGATCCACGCTTACGACGCCTAAGGATCGTATCTGTGGATTTAAATCGGGTAATGTTTTTTGTTGACGGATGGGAGTTGTGTTGTGTGCTCGTTTCGTCTCATAACATATCCGAGGTATTAGAGTGAAAGATTATCATCCATGTTTTCTGTTATTTGTAACTTTAATATATCAGCTCATTCAGTTTGGGACGACATATTAGTTCTTTTCTTCAGCTTTTCTTGTCAAATTGGCGGCTCTGATATAGAGGATATGCAAATATTCGTGGCCTTTCTGACAATTAATCGCTAAAATTGTATGCGTTAAGTGTGTTTCTGTCGTCACGTCATTGGTGTGCTCTTCTGTTTACTTTTCATGATTTCTTTTTTTATAACAGGCTTGTGGTGTCAACTTTATTTTTACTATTCGATTCTCTCAACGTTGTCGCTTTGTACATTAGTTGCAGTGAACGAAGTGTAGCGTCTTGTTTATCAACCATTGTTTGTCTCATTTTTTTTCCCATTTATTATTATTTTATATTTTCTGTATTGCAAAATACGTCGAGCTATAATGGCTTCCTTTGCGGATTTTGTTGAGCTAGGCAGATCTATGAGTTTAGAGGGGCCAGAGTTGGTCAAATTTGCCGAAGCCAGATTTAAAGAAATCACAGATAGCGTTAGAGAAGAAAGAGCGTTAGAAAGACAGCAGAAAAAAATTGACTCTGAGTTGAAGATACAGCTTCTTAATGCAGAAAAAGAAAAAGCAGAGGCAGAAAGACTAAAACTAAAAGAAGAGTCAGAAATGCTAATATGTGTAGAAAGAGAAAAGGCTGAACTACAAATAAGGTTAGAAAAGGAAAAGTTAGAGGCAGAACGGGTACTAAAGGAACAGGAAATAGCATTTAAAAGAGAGCAGATGTTGCAGCAGATGCAGGAAAGTGATAAGCAGCAGCAATTTAAAGATCGAAAATTAGAACTGTCTCACAAGCAGCAACAACTTAGATTCGACACTGAGATAGAAATTGCTAGAGTAGAAAGAGATAAAATGATTGCTATTAAGGAGGTAGAGAGCAAGAAAAGTGTGGAGATGGATCAGCTCTCCAACCGAGACAGGAATAATGGGTCATACAGGCCGAAGTTGCCCTTTTTAACAACAAATGATTGTTTACACTCTTTTTTGGACAGATTCCAAGAAACGATGTCGCCAGCCCAGATTCCTGAGACACAGTGGGTAGCTCGTCTAAGAGATCTGCTAACCGGAACAGTGTTAAACACGTTCACTAATTTACCGTTGGAAGACCGTGCATCATTCCAGATAGTGCGTCAGAAATTATTGGCTTCCCAAAATTTGACAGAGGAAATCTATCGTCAGAAATTCAAAAACATAATGCCTTCCTCTGAAAAAAGTTTTGGTGATTTTGTTGCCAATGTTAAGACCTTGTTTTCTAGGTGGACAACTCTGGCGCAGGTCGGTAATTCTTATGATCGTCTAGCAGACCTGATGATTAGGGATAAGATTCTGTCCTGTTGTAGCACAGGATTGTTTGCTTTCTTGCAAGAAAGAAAACCACCATCTATTGAGGAAATGGTGAAACTGGGTGAGCAATATATGAGTGCTCATCCTGGCAAGTCATTGCAAAAGGAAAGTTATACAGAACCTATTCCTGCCGCATCTAGCATGCGCGTGAACCGCTCACATTATTCACAAAATAATGTTGCTCAGAAACCTAACACTTTTGGCAGAGCAGGTCACTTTAGAAGCCACAGCTATGATCGTTCCAGACGACCAGATAGAGCCTTTCAGAAGACAGAACAGTCACATAGGTACTTTAGCCGGCCTATAGGTTGTCAGTACTGTTCTTCCTGGCGTCACCGATCAGACCAGTGTCAAAACAAAAGTTATAGACAGAATGATTATGAATCTCCGACACAAGACAGGAGGAGGCACTACGATAACAACCTCAAATGCTTTGTGTGTGGGGGGAATCACCTAAAAAAATTCTGTCCTAGAGTTACACCAAGACAGGGCAATGCAGTTCAGGTAGAGGACATAACACATGCCAGCCACAGTGATACAGTACAAGTCAGAGTTCGACCTGACATCGTGTATCCTGCTTTGTCCGCCATGCCTACAGAATGTGGATTACCTCTCCATTTTGGGTACATTGGCAAGGTTAGATCTACAGTTTTGAGGGACACGGGTGCGAATGTTATTGGCGTGGCAAGATACTTAGTTCCTTCATCTGCATATACAGGAAGGTATGCCAAATGCCGCACATTCGGTGGAAATCTTGAAAAATATCCACTTGCGATTGTGAAAATTAGATGTCCCCATTTTACCGGAGTTACAGAGGTATGTGTTGTAAACCGGTGTTCACCAGATATCATTCTTGGTACAGTTCCAGGGGTGCGAGCTTGCACAACAGAAGATATTAAGAAGTGGAACGATGACAATGACACAGTGGCCAATGCTGTTACACGAGCACAGCAGAAACACATAGACAGAGATAGGCACCTATTTAAGTCCAGATAGCATTTCATGAGCTAACATTTTTGGGTCTATGTAACTTCTACGCTAAATTTATTCCCCATTATTCCTCTATAACATCTGTGTTGTCTGAGTTGACAAGAAAGACGATGCCTCGAGAGGTGTTTTGGGATGAATCCTGCGCACAAGCACTCAGCCAGATACAAAGAACATTTAACAATAAACCATTTCTGAGATTGCCTAATCTATCACTTGATTTTTATGTTTCCTCAGATGCTTCAAATGTTGCACTGGGAGCAGTAATTTCCCAAATGTATGACGGGACTTTACATCCTTGCCTCTATGCAAGTCGCAAATTGTCCGACACTGAAACACGCTATAGTGTCGGAGAGAGAGAAGCACTGGGAATTTACTGGTCCATCGCTAAATTCTCCAGGTACCTAATAGGGAGAACGTTTTATGTAATTACAGACCACAAGTCACTTGCTGTTTTGAACACAGGGTCTGTAACAAATGCCCGTATTCTTCGTTGGACATTGTTTCTTCAGACTTTTAACTATACCATCATCTACCGGAGTGGTAAGGAGAACGTACTTGCTGACTATTTACCCAGATTTCCTTGTACGTCATGAGACAATCAGTTCCTTTTCACATTGGAATTTTTATACCTCACTACACTACAATGGATGCTTATATATTGTTATCAACATACTTTATCCAGATATGTATATTTCAAGGACATACCTATGAGAAGTGTTTAGTTAGTTAATTTCTCATGTGTTTTGGACAGATGATTCCATTTATTGGGATTGACAGTAATTATGATTAAGGATTTAGCTTATGGGTTATTAGTGAACCAGTTATGATATTATATTGTATTTCTTGTTGTTATTTCATGTCTTATAACAAAAGTTATCATCATTTTATTTACATGCATTCTTTTTATAACAAAAGTTATCATCATTTCGTTTACATGCATTCTCACTTAACTGCATGTTGATTTCACTAGGTATATTCGAATATAAGTTGTCTAGATGACTACAACAGAGTTAAAATTGTGCAACTGAAAACGTAGATTTTCAGTTTGTGAGAGGAGGGGATAAGCTGTTGTAATCTTATTGTCCAAAGAGTTAAAGTTTCTTCTAGTTTCTTCTAGTGGTCACAGCGCAGGTGAAAGGTTCACACAGCGGCCACCGGTCGGGTCTGTTACCTGGGATACCAGCTAATTGAATGCTGGGCGATTAACACAAAGGCTCCTGCAGAACACAAAGGATTCGGCAGTCAAGATATTTTCCTTGTCCAAATAGGACGTTCCTTCTTTGTGAGGTTTTATTTAACCGTACTTACACGGGAGACAGTTTAATGTCTATTTATTTATTATAATGGCAGGAGTCCATTGAGAAAAGAGTGTAATTCTTTTATATTCTCAGAGTAGATAATAAAGAGTTATTATCGTACGTTTTATTGAATAATCATCATCATCTTGTGACGTGTAACTTTAATCACATTAAAGTTTATGTGGCCTGTCACAAGCGTTATTGTTGGCTTGTAAAGATAGCAACTGTATTACATGATGCTGTGTCGGTGCCAAGTGTGCCAGTTATAGAATGCAGGACTTCACTGTAGCACATCCATCAAGGAGATATCCAGCGGAATAGTAGAATAGGCACCCTAGGCCTAAATACTTGGTTCTTGAAATTACAGTGTACTACAACAAAGTGTACAACAAGTTAAGTGTACAACAGCGCTCATTTTGCTCATAAGACTTTATAGTCCCTCAAAATGTACCCAAGGGAGCCGAAATCTGGAGGCTCTGACTTCTTGAGTCCTCTCCACCCCCCCCCCCCTTTTTCCAATAAGCAACCCCGTTAATCAGTTATAAAAAGTGTCTATTAAGTAGTTGTTTGTACATTTCATATTATTTTAATTAAACAGTTATTATATATGCATTTACCATTCAGCACAGTAATGTTATTACTATTAGGCTCTTAAATTAGAATTCGATCCCTTGAGCTCCCTGCCTCAAACTAGAAAATATGTTTTCTCTGTGTTGACGAACATAACCATGACACCACTTAATAAAACAGCTTCGGGGGAGATTTGATCCTACAGCCTTAAGACCTGTTGGTGTCTGTGCTAGCTGTGGCTCGAACATATCAAGACGACATAGTGTTTTTGTCCACGACTTTATGGCGTTGAAGAACAGGTGCAAGTAAAAACCATCAGCATGTAAGAGCTGATGGACTGCTGCGTGACAGCTGCAAAGCACAACCAGAAATTATTGTTCCTTTGGATTTTTCTCCAGGGTATTCGGGTGTGTTGTGACAGAAATATGCATACAGACTGACTGGTTATGCATCACTTGTTGATATACCGATACCTGTCAAGCTAAGTGGGTGAAGGAAGCAAATGAACAATAAAGAAGCAGAAATCATCAGGATATGAAGATACTAGTGCAGCGGGAAGTGACGAGGCAATTTAGCCGACACTCAACACTCAGGGGACAGGCAAGTAAGTAAAGGACCCTTTCCACGCCCTTAGGCGTATAGGGCATACAGGGCTAGACCTATATTTTTATATACCAATCGGCACAAGATGGGTGATGTAGTCAGCATCACGCCGGCCGCTTTTACTTCCCGGGACTGCACCTGGTACCCACTCAAGGCTGGACAGGCAAGACTGACATATAAACCGACGGCTCCTGGTATCATAGGAAGTCGCCATGATGTAGCTGCTAGCCTGTGGATCTGAAAGTCGTGGGTTCAGGCACTGACGGAGACGGACATTTTTTTTTTCAAACTGTCTCCAGGTCGACCAGTCTAAATAGTTACCGTCTACAGCCCTGTGAAGTAGAGGCGGCCTGTGTGTTGTTGACATGACCCACCGAGTGTGGATTGGTCTATTAAATCCTAAATGTCGGCTCTGTGGCTAAGTCGATGCGAACGCTTCGTAATGCCGGGATGCCGGGTTCGATCCCAGCTGCGGGCCACGCGTCTTGCGTTGGTTTCGACAGTGGTATCAAGAAAGCCGACAGTCCAGGAAGCAATGGCAAACTACTGGACGTAAATTTGCCTATAGAAACCACACAACAGCCAGGGGCTGTTAGGGTTGGTTCTGCAACGTCCTGTAAAGGATACGCAACTAACCTTTAACCTACTCCTATATGGTTAATACATATAAGGCGTGGAAAAAGGATCCTTTACGTTACTGACATCATAGAAGTCAGAAGATCTCTGTGTTGACTGCCGAAGATGGGGACGAAGCGTTTATGTGAAAATCCCAAGTGATATAACGTCGGCTCCTAATTCGGTTCAACTCTGTTGTTAACGCTAGCGACACAGATCCGGGCTCCCATTGCAGACACCATAAATTGATTTCAAGAATGTCTCGTTGAAACATTGAAACAAAACTGACAAGTTGGTCAGACACCAGCACGCATGAAATATTCAATGTTGAATGGGGAAAAAGCGGGAACACTCAGCCATTACAATTTTCGTGTCCAAACCAAAAGAATTGAGGCGACTTCTGTAAATGGCCATTTCGTGGTTACACCGAGCTCCTAAATAACTTTTATTGATTTTTTAGTAAATATTCCGGATATTTCGGGAATTAGATTTCAGGAATTTAATTTTAGAAAGAAAGCAAGGGAAGTTTCTTCCAGGGAAATGTAATGTGCATCTAATGGATAGTCGGTCCCAAGATTCTGATGCACTTATGATAACTGTAGTCTGAAAGACTGGTACTCTTTGACTAAAACAGTCTCTATACGAAAACTACTCGCCCTCCTCCTTTTTCTTCTTCTTCTTCTTCTTCTTCTTCTTCTTCTTCTTCTTCTTCTTCTTCTTCTTCTTCTTCTTCTTCTTCTTCTTCTTCTTCTTCTTCTTCTTCTTCTTCTTCTTCTTCTTCTTCTTCTTCTTCTTCTTCTTCTTCTTCTTCTTCTTCTTCTTCTTCTTCTTCTTCTTCTTCTTCTTCTTCTTCGTATTTTTCTTCTTCTTCTTCTTTCTTTCTTTTTCTTCATTTTTCTTTTTTTTTCTTTTCTTCTTCTTCTTCTTCTTCTTCTTCTTCTTCTTCTTCTTCTTCTTCTTCTTCTTCTTCTTCTTCTTCTTCTTCTTCTTCTTCTTCTTCTTCTTCTTCTTCTTCTTCTTCTTCTTCTTCTTCTTCTTCTTCGCGTTCACCATCTGTAAATTGCAGCGGAAAGTTCTGGTCGTTCGTCCACTACTGGAACTTAAGATTTGTTTCAGAACTTTAGTTTTGCGTGCACACCGCATATCCCTTTTACGGCTCTGGATGATTAATATGCAGACTGTTGGTTCCTTGTCTCTCAAGCAGATGCAGTCCGACTTTAAAGGAAACCCCTAATTAGTTGACTCCTACGACATGTTTGTTAGAGAGGCAGTTGGTCTACCCCCTTCCCCACCCCCAACATCCACATAACGGGGCACTGGAACTTAAAATAGGAATACTGCGTTGTTCTTAAAATGGTGGTTGGCAAGCTATGTTGTCCTTTGCTGCTAGGCTGCGATATCTTCTTTTATCTACTCAGTAATTCGATTATAGCAAATCCTTTATTATTCGCCTTTAAGGACATGCTTAAGGGGCAGAGGGAATATTGTTGTTGTCGCCCACAATGTGGCCCCGGAACCCCTAGGCAGAGGATAGTACTCAAACAGGCGGGTGTCGCAGAAACCCCCTTAACAGTATCGTCATCATCAGGTGCCTTGCCGACTGGCGTGGGCGATCATGCCTCTCCATAATCTGCGATCTCCTGCAGCATGTATAAGTAAGTGTGCCGACACACCTCCATGCCATGCAACAAGACTGTTAGGCATCTTCTCTCGTTGTCTTCCTCTATCCGTCCTTCCACAGATCTTTCCAGTGGTCACAACATGTTCTATTTTCCCTCTTCTCATAACATGGCCGAAAAATGATGACTGTCTCCTTCTGATATCTGTGATAAGTTGTCTTTGGGCTCCCGCCTCTTTCAAAACCTCTTGGTCGCTCTTTTTGGCTGTCCAAGGTATTCTAAGCATTCTTCTGTAAAACCACATCTCTGAGGCCTCAAGAAATTGTTTGGCCTGCCTACCGATTGTCCAGGATTCACAGCCATATTTAACAGTATAACAAACACATTTACACTGGAGCATACTTGGGATGCGATCTGATCGGCTGTCAAAGCGGCGATGGGGTTTAGTGTGCGCGCAGTTTTCTTATCGCTTCTGTAAAAAAAAAAAAAAAATTTATTATGGAAGCCAGGATGTCGAAGTGAAACCCTAATCCGAATTTTCTGAGACAAGGCCAGAGGGGCCTAAATACACGACATTGAAAGGATTCCACAAGCTAGAATGGAATGGAGGTATCGATCGGAAGCCTTATGTGACTCATCAACGGCACAATGGGTCTTAAATGACGATCATCTTATTCTGTAAAATCTGGCGGAAAGTTCTGGTTGTTCGTCCACTTCTGGACTATGGTCTTGTTTCAGTACGTGAATCGTGCATGCACATCCATTTTACAGATCTGTCTGGTATATATGCAGACTGCTGGTTCCTTGATTTTTGGGAAAATGCACGCCGACTTCGAAGAAAATATTCCAAATTAGTCGCCTCATACGACATGCTTGAAGTAGGTCTATTCCCCCCCCCTCCCCCACTCTTTCCATAATAGTGCTCAAGAACCCACACGTGAATATTATGATGATGACGTTGTTGACAATATTGATTTTTTTCCATTTTTGTGGGTTGTTCATTAAATTATAACAGCAGTTGTTGACTTTCAAGATGCTATTTTAGCTGCACTACAAGGTCAACGGAATCGTTCACACATATGCGTGTAGACCAGAGTGTGCAACAGAACTAGTTAAACAGAAATAAGCAAAGAAATCGGAGATTTTATGACACCTGAACACTTGCAGCAAATAGAAAACAATGTTTATCTCTAATTTCAACGAATCAATATTTGTATGTCCATTAGAAGAATATGGGACAGTAAAAAGCAGTTATTGCATTTTGCCACAAAACAATTTCTGCCCCTTGGTGTATAGATACATTTTCTTCATACAGTCTAGACTTGTGGGTGTCAGTTATACTTCCCATCCTTTATAGGATGCATTTTTGTTTTATGTTTTTGGGTTATTTGAAGCCCTACTATGGCTTTGTCAGGAGCCGCAATATAGCCTGGCCATAAATATAGCCTAAAGGCTGAACGCGGTTTCTGGGACCTCTCCATGGTGATCCTCTCCCACATGGTGGCACATTGTGGCATCGGGTGTTTATCGCTTGTGTGATGTCCTGGTAAGGTAGAAAGTCAGTTAGTCAGTATTCTAGACCTCGACATGCAAAGTTTTATTTGTGGTCCCCTTTACCTTCTTGACAATTTGCAGTATCAATGAAAATTTTTTGATATACAGATTCACATGGCTGTCGGTAAACTCCAGGGCTGTACTTAGCAGCAGAAGCATTAATTCGGAGGAGCGAACCGGGAGCAGACGAAAACACTGGTAATAGCCGTTTACTAGAGGGCTGGACAACACTGAAGAGTTACAAGGAGTTGTCACTGTGAGCTCATCAGAAGAACTAGAGGACTGTCAATGAATCCAGAGATAAAGAACTCGGAAATAGAAATAGACAAATGTCACTGAATCCAGAGATAAAGAGCTCGGGAAAAGAGATAGACAAATTTCACTGAATCCAGAGATAAAGAACTCGGGAAAAGAGATAGACAAATTTCACTGAATCCAGAGATAAAGAACTCGGGAAAAGAAATAGACAAATGTCACTGAATCCAGAGATAAAGAACTCGGGAAAAGAAACAGACAAATGTAGCTAAATTAGGATGAAAATCACCCAGGAAAAGGGCTAGGCAAATGTCACCGAACCAAGAGATATTCAGAAAAAAACTAGACAGATATCGCTGAATCATGAGATGTAAAACCCAGGAAAAGAACTAGACACGTGTAGCTGAATCACCAGATTAAAGAACTTAAAACAGAACTAAACAAATCACGCTGAATCAAGATATGTGGAACTCAAGAGAAGAACTAGACACTTTTAGCGGAATCAAGATATATTCAGAAGAAGAACTAAATAAATGTAACCGAGTCAAAAGATGCCCAGGAGAAGAACTAAACGATTGTCGCTGAATTAAAATATCTGGAACTCAGAATAAGAACTAGAAAAATGTATCTGAATCAGGAGCTAGGAAACCCAGAAAAACTAGACAAACGTCGCTGAATCAGGAGCTAGGGAACCCAGAAGAGCTAGACAAACGTTGCTGAATCAGGAGCTAGGGAACCCAGAAGAGCTAGACAAACGTTGCTGAATCAGGAGCTAGGGAACCCAGAAGAGCTAGACAAACGTTGCTGAATCAGGAGCTAGGGAACCCAGAAGAGCTAGACAAACGTTGCTGAATCAGGAGCTAGGGAACCCAGAAGAGCTAGACAAACGTTGCTGAATCAGGAGCTAGGAAACCCAGAAAAACTAGACAAACGTTGCTGAATCAGGAGCTAGGGAACCCAGAAGAGCTAGACAATGCAGCTGAATGAAAGGGCTGGGTGACTCAGTAGAATAACTAGACATATTTTCCTAATGCTAGAGATGTAAAAAATACGCTGGCGATGTAATCTTGAAATGGTAGCGGATTCCTTGACGAATAGTCTCCTTCTTCTTCTTCGATCTTTCTGTCAGAAAACATATCAGGAGGCCGGTAGGCTTTATGAAAGCCATCGTGCAATCCTTATCCTCTCGTGTACCATACAGTTTTGTCTTCATTGTGGTTGGAACAGGCCAGATGTTGTCAGCATTCAGTTGACAGTGTTGGAGCACATGCTCAGCATTTTCGGGTGCCACGCTGCAGGGACACGTTTCCGTATTTCCTACACCGAAAAATTTGAACATATGTTGACGAAATCTGTTGTGCCCAGTCCTTAGTCTGAATATAATACACTGTCCCTCTCTAGAGAGGCGATGAAGTGAGTCTTGGGGAGAAAATCTGGTGTCGGTATCCAGCCACCTTTCTTGGATACTAGATTGTATTAATGTTTTCGTCTCTCGGTGGGCTAAGTCACTATTTTTAAAATAGAAAACAAATAATCTCTTGCAATAATTCTCTATCGTGGACCATTACCTTAAATACGGGGGTACCCCAAGGCTCGATTCTCGGCCTTCTGTTATTCAATATTTACATAAATGATCTTCCTTTATGTCTGTAGTCGTCCTGCGATTTATTTTGCAGACGACTGTACCATCTACGAAAATGCTCAAACATGTAATTTACTAGAGTTGTCATTAAAACAAGAATTAAATAATGTTGTCAGATGGAGCAGTGCAAACCATTGTATGCAAAATAACATTAATAAAATAAAATGTATGCTAATAACGACCAGACAAAAACTACAGTTTAAATTTACAGAGAGCGCTTCAACTCTACACTGGAGGAACTCAAGTGGAAAGTGTACCTGAGCACAAAGCCCTGGGGTTGGTAATTGATGAAAATCTAACCTTCAACTCTCATGTACAAGCACTTGTAAAACAAACAACTAAAAAGGTTTACAAATTCGCAAAAATTAAAAACTTTCTTGATGAAAACACAAGAAATATATTATATATTCCTCACATCCAGACATATTTAGACTATTGCTCTTTAATATGGGATGGCTGTTCCAGCTCTGTTATAAAGCGGCTTTACATCACCTGCAAAAGCGCGCCATTCGCTTACTTAGTAACAGTCATGGGGCAGTAAGTTCCGAAACATATAAAGGTCATATGCTACTACCGCTTCGTCAACGTCTACTTTTCAATAAGATGCAGTTTATTTACAAAATATTATCCCAAAATGTTCCATACGTTACTTATGGCAGTTGTTTAAATACAATGGAAGGCATAGCAAACGTCTAAACATATTACATATCCCTAACCTAGGATAGACCTATACACAGCATGTTTGGCGTACTCCGAGGCTCAATTTTAGAACTATCTGCCACAGCAAATCAAAAGTATCACGTCCCAACACATTCAATCGGAAACTGTTAAAACATGTATCTGAGCACAGAGTATATGCCCATTTAGAAGATGAAACATGTTGAAATAGAGCACATTTTCCTTAGATTTGTTACAACTACTACGGTCTACTGTGGTTGGAAATGTGCACATTCCAGTGCTTGTATTGAATATTGTGATGCTATTGAAAATGTTTAATATTACTTGATGCATGAATGAAATGTTGTAAGAACGGAGGGAGACCTCGAAGGGCAGAAAGTTAGACGGGCCTGCGTGCCCAATTCTTAACCCTTTAAAAAAAGTGAGTTCGTTCGTTCGTTCTATCTATCTATCTATCTATCTATCTATCTATCTATCTATCTATCTATCTATCTATCTATCTATCTATCTATCTATCTATCTATCTGTCTGTCTGTCTGTCTGTCTGTCTGTCTGTCTGTCTGTCTGTCTGTCTGTCTGTCTGTCTGTCTGTCTGTCTGTCTGTCTGTCTGTCTGTCTGTCTGTCTGTCTGTCTGTCTGTCTGTCTGTTTGTTTGTCTGTTCGTCTGTCTGTCCATTAATTTATCCATCCATCTCGCTATCTTTCTATATCCATCAATCCATTTATCCAACCGCCTGAACGTCTGTATGTCTATCTGTTTGTCTGTCTGTCTCTCTTTCTGTCCTGTCGTCTGTCTGTCTGTTGTCTGTCTGTCGTCTGTCTGTTGTCTGTCGTCTGTCTGTCTGGCTGTCGTCTGTCTGTCTGTCTGTTTGTCTGTCTGTCTGTATATCTATCTATCTATCTATCTATCTATCGATATATCTATCTTTACTCTAATCTCATCTATCTATCTATCTATCTATCTTCTATCTATTCTATCTATCTATCTATCTATCTATTATCTATCTATCTATCTATCTTATCTATCTATCTATCTATCTATCTATCTATCTATCTATCTATCTATCTATCTATCTATTATCTACTCTCTTCTCTCTCCTCTGTCTGTCTGTCTGTCTGTCCGTCCGTCGTCCGTCCGTCCGTTCCGTCCGTCCGTCGTCCGTCCGTCTGTCTGTCTGTCTGTCTGTCTGTCTGTCTGTCTGTCTGTCTGTCTGTCTGTCTGTCTGTCTGTCTGTCTGTCTGTCTGTCGGTCGGTCGGTCTAGCGGTCTTTAAAAATAAAGTTCTCTTCCTAGTCTTTTTTTTCGTCTTTCTATTTGTCTGTCTGACGATCTGTCTAAGCCTGTTCTCTGTTCACTACAAACCATCAGAACGAAGCAAAGGCAACTCAAACCAAAACTCCGATACAAGCAGATAAAAAGTCACCTAGCTGCTGTCTACGATATTCACAAGCTCACTCTTGTCAACATGCTGTCAGTCAAATCACGACAGAACGCCGGGAGAAATATGCAACCCTACATACCTATGGAAACCTCATCCAGTGTCGATGTTATATCCGTGAGAAGAACAAGAGCACAAGCAAAATAAGATAATGTTCTACAGTGGGACTCTGTCGACATTTTCGACAGCACAGCTCGACATCTGCCCTGAAACTGTTCTCACCGTGTGTGAGCCCTGACTCAATAACCCGGAGGGAGTGAGCGAGGGGGTTAGAGGGAGGAGAGACGAACTGAGGAATGTTCTCTAGATATTGATCAGGGCGGTGCTACTGTGGTGCCTTGAATTATCTGCATGCTCAACTTCTAGCCATTAGAATGCCCACTTACAGATACTGAAGACAGGGGGAGGGGGGAAGCCTCTTCTGTGTGTCAAAGAAAGAAAAGTGTGAGCGTATGTTTGTGTATGTGTGTGTTAAACGGTTGAGAAAAGGGGGGGGGGAGGGTGTAAAGGGCTTTTTCCATAAATCTTTTTCCATAAATCTGGGGTGTTGGTTTTTTTTTTTTTCTCTCTCCATCAGGTCGACAACAAGCAAGGATAAAAGGCAAAAACCACACAACAGAGCTTTTCTCGTCCTTCTTCGCATTTCAAGTTGGTGCCATTTTTGCCCCTTTTCCACGTCGAAATTCGTTTTCGAAGTTTTTGTTTTATTATCGCAAGCCTCTTCTTTCTTGGGTGAAATGCTTTTTGTATCCTTTCTTTTTCCTAGCTGTTCGCGCTGCTAATGCTGCTTTTTTTTAAAAATTAGTTTTGTTGATTCTATCCTCTTTTTCATCATGTTCCTCATTCTTCTTCTTCTTTTTCTTCTTCTTCTTCTTCTTCTTCTTCTTCTTCTTCTTCTCCTTCTTCTTCTTCTTCTTCTTCTTCTTCTTCTTCTTCTTCTTCTTCTTCTTCTTCTTCTTCTTCTTCTTCTTCTTCTTCTTCTTCTTCTTCTTCTTCTTCTTCTTCTTCTTCTGCTTCTTCTTCTTCTTCTTCTCCTCCTCCTCCTTCTTCTTCTTCTTCTTTTTCTTCTTCTTCTTCTAATTATTATTATTATTATTATTATTATTATTATTATTATTATTATTATTATTATTACTCTTATTATTATTATTGTAAAAGTCATGGTAAGTCAAGGCGGCCGGCGAGTTGCTGACACTTCATCCACAATATGCCGCTTGGTCTATTAAATTTAGGTTTAGGCCTATAGGCCCTATATGCCAGGAGGCGTGGAAAAGGGCCCTTTACTTTCACTAATATTACTTATAATACTGCTTCTACTGCCATCACTACCAACTGCTTAGATTTGTTCTTTGTGAACCAACAATGAGGACGACAAAAATAGGAATTGCAACGTCAGAAAAATTGAACAGTATCATCGAATAAATCAATCAATGATTGTGTAACATGGATAATTGTAAGCCCCATGGGTTTAGATAAACGAAGGCAGTGATTACTGTCGTGTCATGGGCCCATTAGATAGATGATGATTGTGATGATGATGATGATGATGATGACGATGATGATTGTGATGATGGTGATGATGATGACGATGATGATTGTGATGATGATGATGATGACGATGATGATTGTGGTGATGATGATGATGATGATGATTGTGTTGATGATGATGATGATTGTAATGATGATTGTGATGATGATTGTGATGATGATGATGATGATGATGATGATGATGATGACGATGATGTTTGTGATGATGATAATGATGATGATGATGATGATGATGATGATGATGATGATGATGAATATATTTATGATGACTGTTTTGAGATAGATAATTATAATAATTTAAAAAAATTAATTAAAAAATAAAGCAGTTTCAGACAGGGAGAGAACAATTTTTCTAAAAAGTGGGGTTTCATTTGAATCAACTAAATAAACACTGACCCTTAAATTCACAGCTCGAAGAGTACAACAGCAAACAAGTCTCACGTGACAGAGAGCGCGTGGAGTCTACGTCTGCTCGAGAATGTTCTATTAATAATGAAGCAATTACTCACAACGCGTCTGACCCGTATTGTCAGCATAGTCCAACATTGCAACAGTTTTGTTTACATGTTGTGAGGTATCTGGTGACACTGCTCAAAGAGATCACGGCGTGCCAATCACCTGTCGCTGTTTTATAAAACCTTGTGTTAACGCACAAGACTCTCTCTCTCTCTCTCTCTCTCTCTCTCTCTCTCTCTCTCTCTCTCTCTCTCTCTCTTTTCTGTTTCTCTCTCTCTCTTTCTTTCTCTCTCTCTTTCTTTCTGTTTCTCTCTCTCTCTCTCTCTTTCTCTCTCTCTCTTTCTTTATTTCTCTCTTTCTTTCTGTTTCTCTCTCTCTCTCTCTCTCTCTCTCTCTCTCTCTCTCTCTCTCTCTCTCTCTCTCTCATTCTGTATTAATCGTTTTCTGTTATCACTTTTTCACCTTTTTTCCCCCAGATGTGTTGATTATAGTCTTGCTTTTTGTTTCTACCTTGAAGCCGGTGAACACAAGGAAAAAGATAATTCATTCTGATTTATATAAAATGTGCCAACACCATTACGGTTTAAGAGTGTGACTGAATTTGCATTTCACCTCGCCCTCTCAATGTTCGTCTATTATATCCTTTCTTCTTTGGTTCTGTATGTTTGCTGTTTTATTACACCCTAATTTTCTTTATTCATTTCTTTATTTTAATCTCTCATTGTGTTTGTTTCATTATGTATGTACTTTCCCGGTCAATTTTAACACCTAGACTGGAAAAGTACATATATAATGAAACAATTTTCTGTTTTTCCCCTTTTGTGTCTACTCCGGACATACAATTAAATGCTCTGTCTCTCACGTCAAATATGTATATAATGGTATATTTTTGTTTGAGAACTCGCGCCAGTAAAAGTTACAGAATTACTAAAGACGTTGAGCGAAAGTTAAGTGTATTCGACAACAAATGCCTGAAGAAACTGTTGAGCATTAGATTTGATTAGTCTGAGAAAGGTGAAGAAATATTTGACAACTGCTGGAAACACAGTAAGTGTCACCTGGCTACAATCACCTCCCAGGACCCACACATTTAGTATCATCTAGCTAGAATCATCTTCCTGTCCCCTACACATTTAGTATCATCTAGCTACAATCATCTTCCTCTCATGACACATTTAGTATCATGTAACTACAATCATCTTCATGTCCCCTACACATTTAGTATCATCTAGCTACAATCATCTTCCTGTCCCCTACACATTTAGTATCATCTAGCTACAATCATCTTCCTGTCCCCTACACATTTAGTATCATCTAGCTACAATCATATTCCTGTCCCCTACACATTTAGTATCATCTAGTTACAATCATCTTCCTGTCCCCTACACATTTATTATCTTCTACCTTCAATCACCTTCCTCTCATGACACATTTAGTATCATCTTCTTGTCCCCCACACATTTAGTTTCATCTTCTTGTCCCCCACACATTTAGTATCATCTTCTTGTCCCCCACACATTTAGTATCTCCTAGCTACAATCATCTTCCTGTCCCCCAAACATTTAGTATCATCTAGCCACAATCACCTTCCTGCCCCCACACATTTAGTATCATCTAGCTTCAATCATCTTCCTGTCCCCCACACATTTAGTATCTCCTAGCTACAATCATCTTCCTGCCCCCCCCCCACACATTTAGTATCATCTATCTACAATCACCTTTCTGTCCCCCACACATTTAGTATCACCTAGCTACAGTCATCTTCCTGTTCCCCCCCCCCCCTACATTTAGTATCGTCTAGCTACAATCTCCTTCCTGACAATACACATTTAGTATCATCCAGCTACAATCATCTTCCTGTCCCCGACACATTTAGTCTCATCTAGCTTCAATCATCTTCCCGTTCCACACACATTTAGTATCTCCTAGCTACAATCACCCTTCTGTCCCCTACACATTTAGTATTATCTAGCTACAATCATCTTCCTGTCCTCACACATTTAGTAATATCTAGCCTCAATCACCTTTCTGTCCCCCACACATTTAGTATCATCTAGCTACAATCATCTTCCTGCCCCCCCCCCCCACATTTAGTATCATCGAGCAATAATCATCTTCCTGTCCCCGAACACATTTAGTATCACCTAGCTGCAATCACCTTTCTGTCCCCCACACATTTAGTAACATTTAGCTATAACCATCTTCCTTCCCCCACACATTTAATATCAATTAGCTACAATCACCTTCCTGTCCCCCACACATTTAGTATCACCTAGCTACAATCATCATTATGTCCCTCAACCCATTTAGTATCATCTAGCTACAATCACCTTCCTGGCCCCTAACACATTTAGTATCACCTAGCTACAACCACCTTCCTGTCCCCCACACATTTAGTATCACCTAGCTACAATCACGTCCCTGGCCCCCAACACATTTAGTATCACCTAGCTACAATCATCTTCCTGTCCCCCAACACATTTAGTATCATCTAGCTACAATCATCTTCCTGTCCCCAACACAATTAGTATTACCTATCTATAATCAGGTTCCTGTCCCCCAACACAATTTAGTATCATCTAGCTACAATCATCTTCCTGTCCCCAACACAATTAGTATCACCTAGCTACAGTCATCTTCTTGTCCTCCAACACATTTAGTATCATCTAGCCACAATCACCTTCCTGTCATCCAACACATTTAGTAACGTCTAGCTACATTCACATTCCAGTCCCCCCACGCATTTAGTATCATCTAGCTAAAATCACCTTCCTGTCCCCCACAAATTTAATATTATTTAGCTACAATCAGCTTCCTGTCCCCCACACATTTAGTATCATTGAACTACAATCACCTTTCTGTCCCCCACACGTTATTTTTACCTAGCTGACAAAAAAAAAAAAATACTTGGGAGGGGGTGCCTCAGAAAACCTACAGTCGCCATTTATATTTTGGAATTTTAATCTCCATAAAAACACACACACACACGAACACAAACTCTTTCTTTCTCTCTTCCTCTCTTTCTCTCTTTCTTTCTCTCTCCAACACCTATGTTTTTCCTTTCCGTTACTTTTTTAACAACAATCTCCCATTTTCCTTGCAACCATTTATTTTATCTTTTCTCTCCTGAACATATTCTTGTCTAGCCAGTTACTCCTCTTCCTCCTTCAACAAAACACCTCATGTTCACTAACCGATTAGATCCCTCCATCCATTAGCCAAATTGTCACTAACCAAGAAGTGTCTTCTTCTTCCCTCCCTCCATTTTCCCTCTTCTGCTAACGCATTCCCCACTAATTCGTTATTCTCTTCATTAACCTCGCAACGGTAGGAAGGGGAGGTAATTCTAGAGCGGATAAACACATTTCCAGGATCGTGGTTACTGCAGGCGCCAGAAGACGTCAAGGCCTCGCCTGCTAATTGTTGTTCTGGCCGAAGCGACGCATTCCTAACGACTTTGCTGTTGTCCTCCTTCAGGTCCTAGGTATGGAATGCATAACAAAGTTGTGTAAAGTGGCCCATTTAACGAGACCAACAGGCATTTGATCACTTCGCAACAGCTGAAAAAATATGAACAGAATTACCTCTTTTCTTCCAGATGCTCTTAGCTAATGTCGGACACAGGCAAGTATAGCTTCACTGACCTCGTTTGAATAAAATTGCCGTTCCAAACTGGCATGCAATTTTTTTTTTTTTTTTTTATTATTATTTTAAAGCTCCAACCCAAACCGGCTGTCGTCAGGGGCCCTAAATATAAGTAAGTAAATTTTACCCTATCAAGACATCAAACAAAGCGATAAACACGGGGTGACACAGAGTGCCATCATGCGGATGAGGATCACCCGTGGAGAGATCCCAGAAACCACGTTCAGCCGTCAGCCTATATTATAGCCCCCGGTAAAAACCACGGTGGGGCTTAAAAAAAACGAAAAATTGCCTCCCCCATGAGGACGACTTTAGCTTTTGTAAGCCCTAAATAAAACCTAACGGGTGAATGCGGTTTCTGATATACAGCAGCATTATACATGAACAACAAATACAATGGTCCTCAAAATAATGTATCAATAAAAACATATGTCAGCAAAACACATGACCAACAAATATGCATGTCAGGAAAATACATTAACAAAATATACAGTTGTCAGAATAAAATAAACAACAAATACATATGTCTGCAAAATACATGAATAACAAATATATATGTCTGCTAAACGCATCAGCTTCTTCTTCTTCTTCACTTCCACCTTTTACCTTATCGAGGTGTTTGGAAAAGGAAGAGGGGGTCAAAGGATTGTTTGTGCGCTTTACCCAATGCGTTGTACAAGATGGTGTTTATTCAGTTAGGTTGCTCCTGATGCTGTCGTTCCCTCTCTTGCGTGGTCTTCCCCTTGCTCTGTGTTCATTATATTTCCAACATATTCCTATCCACTCTTTCAAATGCTTTTTCCTGATCTATAAATGCGACTTTGCGTATCTTACAATACCCTTTGCTCTTTCTGTCAACTTTCTTTACGTAAATATTGCGTCTGTGTAGCTTCTGTTACATCTGATCCCATCTGGTTTTCTAAAAGTTCTTCTTCTACTAATGGTATTAATCTTCTTTCAGTTTATTTGGCATACATTTTCCACGTGTGGCTGAATAGTGATATTCCTCTTTAGTCAGTGCACTCTTTCTTACTTCCTTTATTTGTCTATATCGGTATAATTACTACTGTTTGCCAGTCATCTGATGTTTCTTGTTCTAGTCAGGCAGTCTTGAAAATTCAGTTGACCCATCATGCTCCGGTTTCTCCAGTTGCTTTGATGGCTTTCTTTACACGAGAAGATCGTCAATACTAGTCGCTTTGTGCTTTGGTGCTATCTTTATTGCATTTTCTACTTTCTGTCAATAGAATTGCTGGCTCTAGTGTATCCATCTCTTCTGCTGTGTTGGTTATAGTAGTGTTGTTTGCATTGTCATCTTTATCCTTGAAATGTAGTAATTCTTTAAAATAGTTACTCCATCTGTTTTGGAGCCTAGAAAAGGTTGTCCTCTTTCATCATTTAGTATTTCTGTTGGATTATATTCATCATTGCTTTGTCTTATCTCTCTTACTTTCTTGTAGTCGTTTCTTATTGCAGCTTTTTCTTCTGCTACCAAGATTTCTCCAAACTTCTCCCACGAATGTTTCTTTGCTGTTCTTATTGATTTATTGGCTTCTTTTCTGGATTGCCTATACCTTGTGTAGTTTTCTTCTGTTGTGTGTTTTAACCAGAAATGGTAAGCTTTCTTTTTTATTTTTCAACATTTCTTAATTTCTTCGTTCTTGACTTTCCTTTCTTTTTTTGTGTTTCGCACATTTACTGTGCTGCATTTTTTTTAGAGTATCTCTAAAATTAATCCATTCCTTCTTCGCCTAAGATCTGGAAGTGCTTCATATGCTGTAATATTACCTGATAAGTTTTCTCATTTATGTGTAATCTAATTCTTGCCATTTTATAATTTCAATATTACATTTCTTCTTCCTAGCGTGCGGCTTTACTTTAACTTGTGTATCTGCGATCACCATCTTATGATCTGTGTCAGTGCTGATAATCGATTTGGTTCTAGCATCAGCGAGCGCACAGGAATCTATTTTCCTTATCAGGACATAATCAGTCTGGCTTTTTATTTCTGGCTCCTTTCATTTATACCAGGTGTTCACATGAGAGTCTCTATGCTGATATAAAGTATTGGTCACGTCGTGCACATATTTCTAGTAATCTTTCTCCATTTTCTTTTATCTCGCTGTTGTTATCTCCAGTTTCCTAGAAATCTTGAGAACGCTCTTCTTTTGCTACGTACTTTGCTATTTAAGTCTCCCATTAAAGTTTATCTGTTGGATCAGTTCTAGAAATTACATCACTCAGTTCATCAAAATATTTTTCAAATTCATCTTCACTGTAACTTCCATTGCAGGGTGCGTAAACTTGAATGTAGGTTTCTGTTATTCTGTCTCTTTGTATTATGATACATATAGTTATTTCTGATACATAACTGATGTTTAAAATGTTACTTGCAATCTTAGGGTTAATAATGAAACCTACTCCTTGTTTTGCATGTGGAGTCTTGTATATACCGGAGGATACCAGAACAAAGTCTGTGTGTAACCTTTCTATCTTTTGCATCCAACATGGGGACATAAGTGCAAAAGTACAAGTATTATACTTAAAAATACTACAAACAACTGATATAAAATAGCCTAAACACAAACTATGACCAGGCAATAAGAGTAGAAATAACGTTGTTTTTCTTAACTTAACGCGAGCTCCACAGACGGCACAGACCAAAGGGAGACAGTCGAAATTAAAGGAAATAGAATCTAGAGATAATACTTCTAGGTTCTGTTTTCCTGTGATGTTATTTTAGTTCTCTCCTTAATTAAATCCCAGTGGCTTCACGTTATTCTATGCTCTCCCCTTAATAAGGTCTGACTTTGACGTTTTATTGTTTTCTCCTCGATTACCAGGCAAGTCCAAATAGAAAACGGTTTTTTAAAGATTGGCGTTGCTTTGCTTACATTTTTGTTAGACTTGTTGATACTAAAAAGTCGTCCCCGCGTGGATGCAATTGTTTGTTATTTGAAACCCCACCCTGGTTTCTGCCAGGCGCCCAGAATAAAGCCGGGGCATAGATATGGCCTAGCCATAGATATGGCCTAACGGCTGAAATGGGTTTCTGGGCCCGCTCCATGGGTGATCCTCATCCGCATGGTGACACTTTGTGTCACCTGGTGTTTATCGCTTGAGTGATCTCCTGGTGGGATACAGCTACCTACCTACCTTCTTTTTTATGCACATCTTTAAAATGTGGTTTTCAGGTTTTCTGATGACAGCAGCAAGCTTTTCTCTCTGCTAATTGCTTAGATCTCTTCCGTGACAAGAAAGCGGACAGAAATAGTGGAAAGAATAAGTGGAATTCATCTTTGAGATCAGGAAGAAATATACAGCAGGAACAACCGGGGTGCATGTCGCTTGTGGGACAACACTGTCTCCATGTTGGTCAAACAGTGGAGAGAAGCTAAGTTAGGCATCGAGATTACAGCAATCAGAACATTCACACATACTCTCTTCCCCAGCTTCAGCAGCTAGTGCAGAGTTCCAGTTCAAATAATACCAGTAGTTGTCTGAGTGTATCCTCTGAGTATTGAGTATCGGTCAAATCACTTGGTTACTCCAAGCATACCATTGCTCATTTCCTTCTCAGGGCTTTAACAACATCTCGTCTCTTATGCATCATCTTTTTTAAAACCTGTAGGTCTCCCTTAGTCGGCTCTGTGGCTAAGTCGATGCGAACGCTTCGTATCCCAGGTGCGGGCCATGCGCCTTGCGTTGGTTTCGACAGTGGTATGAAGAAAGCCGACCGTCCAGAGGCAATGGCAAACTACTCGACGTAAATTTGCCTTAAAAAACCACACAACAGCCAGGCGCTGTTGGGGTTGGTTCTGCAACGTCCTGTAAAGGATACGCAACTAACGAACTAGGTCTCCCAAATGCCCAGCCTGACGCCCGACCACCAGAAGGATATTACGTCGGTAATCGATGCTGAACGGAAAACCACCCGGCTCATGCCGTTTTTGTTTTACACGTGACTTGGTTTTGTGACCGATCCCGATCCCCTTGGCCAGACCAGCGCAGCAGAGCTACAATTTGGTATTAGCTAAAAGGCCGAGGATCATATCCACTGAGGTGAGATGGCAAACAACCACCAGTACGTAATAACGTATGGACAGGTATGTTGTCGTAGTGGTAAATGTGAAGGTGGGTTGTGGTTGTGGTACGTCAATGATTTCGATACCAATGCTTCGTGCACTTTAGTATCTTCTTTCTTCTTTCAATTATTTTATGACACTCTCTATTATTCGTCTGATCTCATGGAGCGAATTCACGACACTGTAGTCATTAAACTTTCCTCACATTTCATGATACATTAATGGTAGGGTAGGTAAAAGAAGATCACCATGGGAGAGATACCTTGGCCCATTTAGCGAAACAACCACAGATTGCAATAGAAATGGAGAACACCTGCTAAACTTGTGTGCTGAACAAGATCTCTACATTACCAACACATTCTACCAACATCGCCAAAGTCAGGTTAAAACGTGGTACAAGTGGAACAACTTAGATCAAGCGTCACAAATTGAGTTTATACTAGTCAGACAACGGCAGAAGAGGAAGGTAAGAGACTCAAAAGCTGTCCCAAATGCGGGACTGGATTCAGACCATCGCCCAGTAGTTATGAACATATGCAACTCAAGCAGAAACAGTCTACATAAACAGAAACGTGAAGAAATCATCAACACTAAGAAATTAGAGGAAGAGAATATCAAACATGAATTTGAACTAGAAATAACAAAGGCTTTTGCAGATATTGTCAAGGAACCAGTAAGAATTGAAGAAGAATGGGATTATTATAAATCAACCGTCACGAAGATATTAAAAGACAAGTGTGGTACCAGAAAGACGGGCAAAGGCAAGAAAAAGGGTACCGCTTTGTGGAATGAAGAAGTCAAAGAAGCAGTGTCAAATAAAAAGAAGATGTTTCAAATATGGTTAAAAACAAAAGACGAAAAGGATTACACTAGGTACAGACTAACTCGAAGAGACACCAAGAGAACAATAAAGAAATCCAAAGAGGACTCATGGAAAAAGTATGGTGAACACCTAACACAGCTATGTACAGAATCATCAAGAGACTTTTATAAGAGTGTGAAAGCGATGCGATTAAGAGAAGAAAGCTTCAATCCAACATCAGTCATAAATGATAAAAAATGGAAAACCATTATTCAGCCAAAAGAAATTAAAAAAAGATGGGAGGAATATTTTAAAGAACTTTTGAACCCGTCGGGAGTACATGAAACAGCAGAATTCCATTCAAGGGCTCCAGATCATCTAGAACCACATATCCTGCGGGATGAGGTGGAGAAAGTTATCAAAACAAGTAAAAGACACAAAGCAGCTGGTATCGACGGAATAACAACAGAAGTCATCCAGGCCGGAGGGGACACTGTGATCACCTGGCTGGAGAGAATTTTCAATAGAGCATGGGCAGAGAGAAAGGTACCAGTGGATTGGCAAAGATCAGTTGTAGTACCTATCTGGAAGAAAAAAGGAAACAAGAGAGAATGTGGAACTTATAGAGGAATATCTTTACTAAGTCATGTGGGGAAAATGTATGCAAAGATCTTAGAAGGTAGGATAAGAGCAAAGGTTGAACCTCTACTGAGTAAAGCACAATTCGGTTTCAGGAAAGGGCGAGGTTGCACTGATGCCATATTTGCACTAAGACAAGTCTGTGAAAAGACACTCGAATACGATAAAGAGCTGAACGTGGTCTTTGTAGATCAAGAGAAGACATTCGACCGTGTGGACAGAGATGTGCTGTGAGGAATTCTTGACGATTACGGAGTGCAGGGTCAATTATTAGACAACATCAGAGCCCTCTATGAAAAAAGTGAAAGTGCAGTAAGAACATCTAGTGGTCTTTCTGAATGGTTCAAAGTCACAACTGGTGTCAGACAAGGATGTGTACTGTCACCATTACTTTTCATAACATACATGGATAAGATCACTGTAGAAGCAAACCCAGACGTGTATGCTATAAACGAATTACTTTTTGCTGATGATCAAAGCATACTGTATCAAAATGAATATGATCTACAGGAACATCTGACTACTCTCAACAACAGCTGTTTACAACATAATATGAAAATCAGTACAGAAAAAACAGAAGTTATGAAGATCAGCAGAACACACAGGCCACTGAATATAAATGTTGGAAGTGCCAAAATCAAGCAAACCAAAGAGTTCAAATACTTGGGCAGTATATTTACAGAGGATGGAAGAATGGACAGAGAGATAGAAACAAGAATACAGAAAGCAAATGCTGTCACATACCAACTATCACCTCTGCTTAAACATCCAGATATAACCATGAAGACCAAAAGACAATTGATAAACACCATCTTTATTCCAACACTCTGCTACCAGTGCCAGACATGGACAATCAACAAGACCCATGAAAGAAAAATAGAAGCCTGTGAAATGAAATGTCTAAGAAAAGCAGCGAATAAGACCAGACTAGACAGGATAAAGAACATAGACATTAGAAACACTGTCAAGACTACACCATGTTTAGACTATATAGAACATCAAAGAATGAAATGGTTTGGACATCTAACCAGGATGAAAAATGACCAAATAACATCACAAAATTTCAACCAAAGAAGCTCAGGATACAAGGCAAGAGGAAGACCAAGGAAACGGTGGATTGACGGGGTCTCCGAAACCTGCCAAAAGCATGGCCTCAGAACATCAGATGCTGCCCGCCTTGCTTATGACAGGAACTTGCATCTCCCCACAACGCTTAGCGGCATACGTGGAAGGAAAAAGTAAAGTAAGTAAGTCATGATACATTGCAGACAGTTTAGGCGATCTTCTGATGTGGTGAATTTATGTTGTGAAGAACAATTTGTTTATCAATGGCAATTTTTCTTGTTTGAATTCGTATCTTCATAACAGGCATTTCTTATAAGAAGAACATTTACTTGGGTCCCCGAAAAGTTGTCCTTAACACGTCTACATTGTATTTTCCAAAAGTATTCATCAGCAAATTAACAGTTTACCAGCTCCTAGCTGACACTTTGTGGATTTTTTGTGCCATCTTTCAGAAGTTATGCCACATAATATGCAGTAACAGGGCACGTTTTAGAGTTTTCTGAAATTCTTATTTGCTTGAAAACTTCAAAAATACTCCGAAACTAATTTTCATCACAGAAAGTTGGAGGGGAAGAGAAGCGTGGGTGAGCAATAGAGAAGGTTTTGGGCGGTCTGACAGCAAGTTAGGGAAGAAAACATTGAGGCAAAACCCATTTAGTTTGTTGCGCATTCTTTACAGGACATTGCAGAACCAACCCCAGCATTCCTTTCCTGTTGTGCTTTTACTAGGTAAATTTACGTCCAGTAGTTTGCCATTGCTTTCTAGACGATCGACTTCTCGATACCACTGTCAAAACCAATGCCAGACCCAAGGCCCGCAGCTGGGATTGACGTCGGAATTACGATGCACGTTCGCAGCGCCTAAGCTATTGTGCAGTATATATAAAATATGCGTAATTACGAACATCACGCGGCAAAGACAATGCGAGGAAAAAGAGGAGATAAGTAAGAGGCGGAGGAGGAGGAGGAGGAAGAAGAAGAAGAAGAAGAAGAAGAAGAAGAAGAAAGAAGAAGAAGAAGAAGAAGAAAGAAGAAGAAGAAGAAGAAGAAGAAGAAGAAGAAGAAGAGAAGAAGAAGAAGAAGAAGAAGAAGAAGAAGAAGAAGAAGAAGAAGAAGAAGAAGAAGAAGAAGAAGAAGAAGAAGAGAAGAAGAAGAAGAAGAAGAAGAAGAAGAAAAGAAGAAGAAGAAGAAGAAGAAGAAGAAGAAGAAGAAGAAGAAGAAGAAGAAGAAGAAGAAGAAGAAGAAGAAGAAGAAGAAGAAGAAGAAGAAGAAGAAGAAGAAGAAGAAGAAGAAGAAGAAGAAGAGAAGAAGAAGAAGAAGAAGAAGAAGAAGAAGAAGAAGAAGAAGAAAGAAGAAGAAGAAGAAGAAGAAGAAGAAGAAGAAGAAGAAGAAGAAGAAGAAGAAGAAGAAGAAGAAGAAGAAGAAGAAGAAGAAGAAGAAGAAGAAGAAGAAGAAGAAGAAGAAGAAG